>JAODAC010001763.1:0-37481 GCA_027575185.1 Mimaenictus wilsoni | reverse complement strand
GGTATTTTTCAAAATAACTCGAGAATGACAAAATCGACCCCCATATATTATGACATTTTCTGAATCAGCGCGTTCCGCACTATAAGATAGCATAGTTTGTGTATCTGTGAATAAATAGATAGAAATTTATGACGCTATAATGAAATTTCGTCAAGGGGTAAGCATTAAAAAAATTTCAAAATCTAAAAATCAAAATATCTCGAGAACGGTATAATCGACCCCCAAATATTATTACATATTTAGAATCAGTATTGTAATTTCTTTCAGATGAGTGTATTCATTATTTTCAGAAATTTATGAAATTTTGATTTCTGACATTTAAAATTTACATAGGCTCTTATGGGAAACGAGAGAAAAGATCGTTTTTACAGCTTAAATTTGCTGAAGATTTGCGATAAATGTGTTTTACCCGAGTAAATATTACCCCGAAGCTCCCCGAAATTAGACTTAAAGTAGATTTAAAATATGTTTGATGCAGTTATTTTGTTGGAATTATTATTATTATTTTTTTTTTGATAAACTAAACTTCGGACTCGCCGAAGGAAAGTTTTCCATGATTATTGGCGATTATTGGCGGTTTATAGTGAGCAAAGTTCTGTTCCGACTAATTAATTCATATTTATGCGATACGGATGCGCCTGCGAATGGCCTGACCTGGTCTGGTCTGGTCTAAGCAACTCTTAATTATACTGATACTGATTGTGTAGCAAATGCATGCACAAAGTGCACGTGCCAAAGTGCGCATACGCACACGCATTGAAACAATGTTGTACAGTTGATATCAACTTTTTTTTTATATTCTCTTATGATATGAATGAAATTATTATGTCTATCTGTGTGATATTTAAGTGGATCAAATTGTTAATTGGTGTTGTTTATGAATGAGATTAGAACATAGTCGATGAGGACCTTAGAAAATTTTAATTTAACTTATCGAAAATCTTACTCTTTCAATTATACTTTAGTTTGGTTTAGTCTAACAAAACTCTGAGACGGACAATTAAGACACTCCCCTTATATTAATTGTCCGTCTCAGAGTTGGATAAAAAAAAATTTAACGTGTAGCACTAATTTATCTATTAAAGAATTTTCGTCGGTTTGAGCCGATTTTCCAAAAACAATTTCAATTTTTTCATGGTCCTTCGAACCGGACGCCTATGATTGTACGGTTTACAGTGCAACTCTTTCCACTTGGTGGATAAACTCTTTCATTGTCCGTCACTCTTTTCATGGTCCTTCAAACCGGGCTTACTCACAGTACTTTGAACTGCAGTTCGTTCGTCCATTACATGGTCCGTCGAACCGAACCTATTCGCAGTATTTTTAGTTCACTTTAGTAACAATTTCGACTTTCAAGACAAACTTTTTAAAGCTCTCTCGAATTCGTCTTCAGGCAGCTTTTTTCTGTTTTCATGGTCCTTCGAACTGGATCCATACACACTGCTTTGACACATGTTAATATAACAGATATTTGAACTTGCAGGAACAGGCAATGATTTTTGATTAACTGTCGAAATATGAACGAATTACTTTAATTCTATATATAATTAATAAATAATTAATTGGGAGTACGAATAATAGAATGGTCATATCGTTTCGTATGATTTTTTTCAGTCTCACAGTACATTCTAGCACATGTATGGAACTATTTAATAAAACTATTAAATATAAATTGATGTTGGAATTAAACTGATTTTGAAACTGAATGTAAATTTCCTGCATTCTTGACATATTCATTCTTACTGTCATGAATATTCCAAAAAGAAGAAAATAATGTATAGCTGGAATTATGGAATATATACCTACTATACTATATAAATATGTCATTCTGCGCTTTATTCATTCAAGTTGGTACAATTTGTGCGATTGATAAATAGGAAAAACCTCCAAGAAAGTAGCGAGTAAAGGAGGCACACGCGAATGTCTCCGCCAGGTACAAACTGACTTTACACCCCCAAAACCTCCTTCTTACACGTGTGTTGGTGCTTCCTCAACGGACCCACATACAGATATGTCATAAAACTAGAGCTGTTGAAGCAGTGTGCACTATTTTATCGAATCCTGTAGGCCTTTCAGGGGTGCTTCGTGCATACGTGCACCGCTCAGCACGAGCTCATCTTGATTTCGGGGGCGCGTTTAGCTTTTGATTGCGTTTTGCCTGCGTGTTTCGATGTAAGCGAGCTGCACACAACCGGGGAGAAGGTAGGGAAACTTACGGAAAGGCAGGGAAAGAAAATCGCAGAAACGGAAAAAAAATTTAAGAATCGTGTTTGCGGTTAATGACTCTGTCGATCATGACAAATAGCTTAGGGGGAGTTTAGGCGGCACATTAAAACACGTTTTGCATGATTTACATTAACAATTTCAGGTGATTTGAATCAATTTTCGGCACGATTTGCGGGTTCTTTCCTAGGATTTCAGGATTTCCAAGTAATTTCGAGGAAATTGTTAGGAATTAGTTTGATATTTATTAATTACGTTAATTTATTTGAAATTGTTAGTAGAAGTTTCACACTTTTAGAAAATCCAAATCATTCTTTTTGGAAAGCAAACTCTTTTCATGGTCCTTCGAACCGAACCTATACACACTACTAAGAAATGCAAAACTTTCCCTTTTGAAGACATACTCTTTTCATGGTCCTTCGAACCGCAAAATATATACAAAACTTTGAAGTGAACTACTTTTTACTTTGAAGCCTAACTCTTGTAAAGGTCTTTCGACTCGGATTTACATCCAGTTCATTCCATTCTTTTCATGGTCCTTCGAACTGGTCCTATGTACTTGGAAACTATACTCTATCTTGAAAATAAACTTTTTTCATGGTCCTTCAAACCGTATCGACATACAGTTCTTTGAAGTGTGACACTTTCCACTTTGAAGATAAACTCTTTTAAAGGTCTCTCAATATGGGTATACCCACAGTTCTTTTTCTCTTTTGGTCCTTCGAGTATGGCCTACTACCTACTAGTCTGACCTACTAGTATTTTGGAATGCAGCTCCTTCCTCGAACAAAAACTTTTTTATGGTCCTTTGAACCAGATATATTTTCAGGCATTTTATACTACACTTTTTTCATTATTACCTTTGTTACAGGAAAAAATTGTAACAGATTAAAACAACTGATACAAACAACTGCCCATTAAGAAGTAAACTTTTGATTACAATAGTTTTTAATTACGCATTACAGCCGTCATTAAAAAAGCCGGAACCACCCAAGATGGCGGATCGACCACGCGGAACTTCGAGCTACCAACGACCCAAGTCACGAACAGACGTAAGACACTTTAGGAGTTCCCCCTTAAACTTTTGAACAGCAATTTGCCACGATTGTTTGTTTGTTAGTCGGGAAGTGTCCTAGGGAGTCCCTCCTCGCGCCGAGTTGAGAACCGTCTTCGTGGGGACGGCGGGGGAAGCAGTGATGAAGATCTAGCTAAGCAGAACACCGACCTGCGACAGCGACTTCACGACGAAGCATCCTTGTACCGCAAGCGGTTAGAGACCTACCGATCAGCTCAGCAAAACCAGGCGACTCTCGTCAGTCGACTGCAGGCTAAAGTAAGTCCTGTTATTTCCATGAAACTTGTATCAGATATCTTCTCACTTGTGATCATAGGTTCTTCAGTATAAACAACGCTGCGCCGATTTGGAGTCCCAAATCCAAGCGAACGTGGAAACGCCCAACACTTCCTACTCTGGCTTCCAGTCCTCGGCGCCGGCGTACTCGTCATCCCCGGCTGCACCCGGTTCCGCTCTGGAACAGGCCCAGCAGCACCTGCGGGAGATGCGCGAGACCCAACACGAACGCATCACAGACCTTGAGATGGCCCTTGGGAAACTCGAAGAGGAGCGCAGAAAGTGCGAGAAGCTGGTGACACAGAATCGCCAGCTTCGGGATCAGTTGGAAGAGTCCCATCAGACTAACGAGGACCTGACAGACGACTTGCAGAAACTGACCCATCAGTTTGAGGAACTTCGTGAGGAGATGCTCTTGAAGGAGGACGAGTGGAAAGACGAGGAACAGGCCTTCAATGATTACTACTCAACTGAACATAATCGTCTTCTAACTCTTTGGAGAGATGTCGTCTCCATTAAGAGGTTGTTCATGGATGTTCAGAGTTCTACCGAGCGAGATTTGGGTAAACTTAAGAATGACATCGAGACCTCAGCTAGGGATGTTACCTTCTCTTGTGGGAAGTTACAACGGGGAGCTGCTGAATCTATGCTTAGTGTTAGTACCCTTTAGGTTCTGTTACAAAAATGATCCAAGTGTTCCTCTTTTAGTTGGTTGAGACACGTCCTCAGTTCAATTTGGAGAATGTGGAACTGAAGTCACAACTGGACTTGATCAAATCTCAGTTTGAGAGTCAAAAGGCAGACCTACGGAGCAAAGAGGACAAGATCCAAGAACTTCATAACGAAATTCAGTTACTTGTAAGTCCACTTCTGAACCTTAGTACTAGTCCTTTCATAAAATCTTTTATAATACAGGAAGATCGTTGTTCAGAAGCTGAACAATCCGTGTCCCAAGTTCTGAGGCTTCAGGACGAGGTAGATCTTCTTCAGAACTCTCTCCGGGACATTGCCCATGCCTTGATTCAAGACGCTGAAGGTCCCCACACCAAAGATCTGCTGAAGGAAAAATCTTCCTCCCATGTGCACCTTAGTACCTCTACGCCAGTCCCTCAGAAATCCCCAAAACGAAGTGCCAGAGGACTTTCTTCGACCGCTTTTGCCGAATCCACTATTTCAGCTGTTCAGGCTGCTCTCCATAAACACCAGTCTGTAATTCACGAACTGCAGGTAAAGCTTCAATCAAACAGGGAACAGTTCCATCTTGTGAGGAAGCAACTTGAGTCTTCGGAGAACCAAGCCTCGGAATTGGAAAGACGTCTTCGTGAAGTTGTAGGCCAGTTGGATCTTTGCAAGAATCAATGTTCGCAATCTTGTCAGGAACGGGAGAGTCTTCAGAAACATCTAGATGCTTTGAAGACAGAGAAGTCAGCTTTGGACAAACAGAAAGCTGATGTTCATAACACCCTGGAGAGTTTACAGCTTGACTTTGAAAAGGTTCAGAAACAAAATGCGAAATATCAGAAGGATATTGACTTACTGCTTGATGAGAAGGTGTATCTTCAGAATGAAGTGGACAGGTTGAATCAGGATGGCTCTTTGCGGGAGATGAATCTTAGGTCTGAAGAAGACAGGTGTAGTAGAATTAGAGAGGAACTTCTTACAACCAGGGAAGAGTTGAATAAACTTTACTTGAGTAATGACATGCTTATACAACAGAAATTGGAAGGAGAGGCTCTGGTCCAACATCTGGAGAAGGTAAGGTCCGATTTGGAGCTACAATTGGAAAGAATTGGTAATGAACGTAGTAGTGTCCATGAAGATCTGGTAAAGAAAGAGACATTGGCTACTACTTTGGAACTAGACAAGAGGAAACTAGTTGAAGATGTTAGGAAGTTAGAGGAGGAGAAGTCATCTCTCCAGGGCCAGTTCAGTGATCAGGCTAGTGACCTACAATCTTTGAGGAAGGAACTTTTACAAGCAGAACAGGCAAAGTTGGACCTGGAATCAGATAAAGTCACTCTAAGTGAAAAGGTTAAATTCCTTGACATCGAGAAGGGGAAGATTGAAATGGAGCTATCCCATGTCATTAGGGATAGGACTGATTTGAGTAATCAGTTGACAGCATTGGCTAGAAAGAGGGATTCCCTTGCTGAGGAACTAACAAGGACCAAACAGAAATTGGAGCAACAGAATGAGACGAATGCCAGGGTCAACAGGAACCTTGAAGAGTTAGTACATGAGTCTGAGGAGAAGCAGTGTTCCTTGGATGCCTTAGATAAAGAGCTGCAGCGTTGTCAGGAGCAGTTGGCTTCAACTCGGACGGAGAAGGAATCTTTAGAAGCTGTCTTGTTTGATACTCAAACTAACTTGGAAGCTTGTGATATTAAGAAGTCACAGTTGGAAAATGAAGTCCAGGAGCTACTGGTGAAAGAAGAATCGTTCAAGGGTCACGTCCAGAGGCTACAGAAGGATTTGGAAAGATCTGAAAAGAGAGCCATTGAAATGAAGCAGTCTTTGACAGCCCAGGCTGGGACTCAGGAGGTGGAGTTCCAAACAATTCTTGGTAACTTGAAGAATCAGCATGAGGAGACTACGAAGAAACTTTCAGAAGAACGGGAGTTTATTAGGTCTTCCCTAGAGAAACGTCTTCAGCAGACTGTCCAGCAGTTGACTTCGGAGAAAGATAATGAAGTTCAGCAGTTGGTGGAAAGACTCGAAAGTCTTCAGGCTCATGTGGAGAATTTGATTCAACAACATGAGGAACTGATGTTGAGAGCTGAGAATGACAAACAACAGGCTCTGCTAATTGCTCACCATGACCAACAAGCTCTTCAGGAAAGATTGGAACAGACCAAGAGGGATTTAAGGGATGAAAGAGAGGCTTTGGAAAGGCTTAAGAGGGATACTAATGCCACCTTTGAAAATAATCGGATTACGATTAATCAGGTTAAAGATGAACTCAATAAAAGTAAAGCTAAGTTTGAAGAAACAAAAGTTAAGTGTGAAGAAGAGCGTCTTAAGTTGACCACCACCATTGAGGAATTACAAAGGGATAAAGAAGGAGGGGTTGTTGAGGTTCAGAATTTGAAGGTACAGGTCCATGTTTATGAGGATAAGATTGAGTCCTTGAGTAACCAGCTTCATGATACTCTGAGGAAGATTAAGGAGTTTGAAAACATTGGGGAGGGTTTGAGGAAAGATCTGACTGATGTACGGAGGCAGTTGACAGATTGTAACTTTGAGAAGGAGAAGTATCATTCCTCGAATAAGGAGTTGAGGGATTTGGTTAAGAAGATTGAAGGTGAGAAGAGGGATCAAACTAGGCAACTCGAGGAGACGTATCAGAAGCTTACAACCTTGGAGGATATTAAAGGATCTTTGGAAGGTGAGAAGAGTAGATTGCAGAACACTATAAGGGAAGCCGAAAAGGAGCAGTTGCAAATAGAACATAAGGTCCAGTCACTTCTGGATGAACTCCAGAGAAAGGATAGTCAGAATACACAGGCTGCTGCTGAGGAGAAGGAGCTCCAGGCTAGGTTGTTGAATGAGGTGGAAGAACGTGAGAGGGCTCACCAAGAGGTTCATACGACTAAGAAACAACTTTCCGAATTGGAAAGGAACTTGGAACAAACTAGGAAGGAGTTGGCTGTGTCCAGAGGTCAACAAGCTCATATGGAAGAGCAGTGGCATGCGAGGGAACAAGATTTATTGGTTCATCTAGAAGACTGTCGTTCCCGGGAGAAACGTCTTGAAGACCAGAAGCATAATCTTGAAGTCTGTCTTGCGGATGCTTCCCAGCAGCTTCATGAATTGAAAACTAAGGTCTCGGCTGGTGAGTCCCGACTTCGGTCACTTGATACCCAACTGGGACAAACCGAGGCCCAAAAGAGGGATGTTGAATCTAAGCTTACCAGCGTCGTAGCTACACTGCGAAGAATTGCTGGTATTCAGTTGGATGGGTCTTTGTCACCTCAGAGTCAGAGATTGATGAGTCCTTCGAGAAGATGGAGCCCGGCACGAGGGGCCGCTGACTTCGAGAAGTACGAAAAGGTGGATATAGCTGTTGATGTAGATCCTGAAGCTGTTCGGAAAGGTGTGAGGAACTTGATGGCTCAAGTGGCTCATGTTGAAAGAGAACGTGATGATCTGAAGGCACAGGTTACCACTTCCAAGAAGCAACTCAAGGAAGCTACAGAGACTCAGAATAAAGGTGACTCTAAGTTGACCAAGGTAATGAATAACCTAAGACAGCTTCAGGATGAAAAGGGGGCTTTAGAGGCGAAGTTAGGACAGAAGGTAGTTGCTTACAACGCTCAAGCCGACGCTTTGATGAAGAAGAATGAAGAGTCTCAGCAGCTTAGAGACAAACTTACAACTCTTGAGGTCAATCTGACGACTTGTAAGGAGGATCGTAAACAGAGTGAAGATAAGTGTGAGAAGTTGAAGATTGCTTTACATAAACTAGAATCCGATAAGAGAGCCCTTCAGGAGGAACTTGGCAGATTGGAGAGTAGATCAGCAAAAATGGAGTTGCAGAGAATGTCTGCGGAGGGGGATCTTCATCGTTTGCAGATGATGCTCCAGGAAAGGGATACAACTATACAGAAACAAACTGAGAAGGCTGAATTACAAGCCAGGACCGTTGCTAGTTTGGAAGAGAGGTGTGCTTCTTTGAAGTCTACCATAGACCAACTGAATCAGTCCTTGGAAAAGGCTTCCAATGGGGAGTCGGAATTGAAGGTGGAAATACAGAGTTTACAGAAGAGTCTTCTTGAGAGTACTACCATGAGTCATACAGGACAAGAACGTCTTAAACATGTAAGTATCCTTAAATTGTGACTTATGGTGGGACTTAAGGATTGTAGGGTACTAAAAGTTCGGAACAGTTACAGAAATCATTGTCAAACACAGAGAATGAGAAGAAGATCCTCTCTGAACGTTATGAGGGATGTCAGAGGGACCTAGGGGAGTTTAGGAGGAATAACCAGATACTTCAGGATCAGATTAATAGGCTTAACAATGAGCTTGCTAACTGTGAGGTTCAACGTTCCGGTTTGGAAAGTCAGTTAAGGCTCTCCCAATGGCCTGTGGATGCTTCAATTGGTGGTCACCACGAAGAGGAACTCATGAGGCAGTTGCAAAGTGTTCAAAGGGAACGTAATGATCTTCGTGGAAAGGTTGAATCCCTGAATAACAAGGTAACCATATATCTTCCCTTTTATGGTAAATTTTGTAATGTCCCTTATTTAGATCCGTCAAATTGAATCTGAGAACCGCCATCTTGAAAGAACCATCTCGAAGACTCCGCAACGTTCCAAGTCTTATGAACGTCAAGAAAAATACGAATTAGACAGTGGGTTAAACCACCACTCTATCAAGTTTGAAGCTGAAAACCGTGACCTTCGCTTGAAGATCAGTAAACTGGAGTCGGAGCTAGCAGACCGTGAAGCTGAACTCTCCCGTCTTAAACTCCACACGTCTTCGGACACCAAGTACATCTCTGGGGATGCCGAACGCTATAGAGCGGCACAGTTGCAGGCCGAAAGACTGCTGGAGGCTCGGGAGCAAAGTCATCGTCAGCAGGTCCAGAGGTTGGAACACCAAGTGAGCAGTTTACGGGAGCAGTTGAATCAGGAGATCAAACGTAGACAGCAGTATGTAATGCGGAGCAGTCGGGCCGGTAGGGAAATGCAGCAATTGCGCCAGGCCCTCGGTGATTCGTTGAGGACTGTCAGCCAGGACCCGTCCCTCGATGCTCTGCTGTTGGAACAGGAGGCTCGGAAGTTGGATCACACTGCCTCGACCACTGCCAGTCTCCCTCCGGGGTTGACTTATGATAGGGACAGGACGACTCCTCAGCCTTATTGAGTTGTCCACGAATTGATATCATGATAGTCATTTGGTAGGAATAGAGATGAAATGATTAGAATCAGACTTAGTAATGTATTTGAAAGTATTATGAATATCAATATCAGGAGCTAGGAAAGGAGCTATATCTTCTGTACTCCTGATACTGTTAATGCTTCAAGGAGTACAGTTTCATGTTTATGTTGTTCTTGTGGTTAAAACCAGTTTAACCAGTTTCTTTGGGATTAAATAGGAATTGTACCATTTGGAGTGTTCATGGTAATGAAGATTTTTCCACGATTTTGTAATTTTGATAATAGATGGATAGATGGCAATGGCAAATGTGTACTTGTAGGTCTTTTGGGATGATTAAGCACGGAATAAATAAAAATTTAACCAAATCCTTGTATGGTTTTCAAATTATTATCATAGTTCCAATTCCATAGTCCCGGTTCCGTAGTTCCAGTTCCATAGGTCCAGTTCCATAGTTCCAGTTCATGAAAGAGACCAAGCCCCAATTTGATGTGTATAGACCACAATACAAACCGGGACATGTGTAGGGGACTGGGTATTGTAGGTTGTGATATTTCTACCAGAGAATTTAAAATTTGTTCCACCTCTTCAAGAGGACCTTGGGTCACCCGATTTGGGCTCAATATAAATCGGAACAGTTTAAAACTGTGGCGAGGGGAAGGACAAATCGCCAAACACACTGGTTTATTTGGCCCAAATGTGTTTTTGCCTGTTTTACCCTTGTTTTATATTTATTGATTTATAGAAATCTGTAAAGGTCTGACCCTTGACATATTCTGAGTTTGTCTTTTACTGCACAGATGTCTATAGATGTATTACAACATGGATCTTTATAATGTCTTTTGATACCAACCAATTTACTAGTAATAATCATTCTGGGAAATGGGCAGGAATCACTTAGAAATATCATAATTTTGGCCCTTCAAATGTCACTACTATATTACATGTAATGACATTTGCAGGACGGCGATTTTTTATTGTCTACATCTATTCGAATTTAATACCCTGGGCTAAGGGTAACTCTTTGGTATGATTGATGGTAATCGTAGATCGACGCATGTACTGTTTCCACGAATCTGAACCAGATTCACGACCTCCACCTGTGTGTTTCTCACCACCGAAAGCGCCACCTATCTCGGCACCATTCGTTGGAATATTGACGTTTACAATGCCGCAGTCTGAGCCCTTAGGTCCAATCCACTAAAATAGTTCCCATTAAAAATTCCCATTATAAGTTAGTGGGCCATAGAAGTTAAGGAGGGAAGCTCCTTAGGTGGAGCTCCTTTAAAAATGTACATACCTGGAACATTTTCTCAATGCTACTAGTAAACAAACTGGAAGACAAGCCTTGATTGACTTCATTATTCCAACTTATAGCCTCTTGTAAACTACCAGCCTCTAAGATGTAGACAATCGGAGCGAAACATTCACTATGAACCAAGGGACTATCATGTTTCAATCCAGTGATAATCGTGGGTTCCACAAAGAACCCAGGTCTATCCAGAACCTGTCCTCCGAACTCCACTTTACCTCCAGCCTTCACAGCGGAGTCGATCGTCTCCTTGTACTTTTGCACAGATTTATCCGAGTGCAAAGGACCAATCAGAACTTTGTCCTCAAGGGCGTCCCCGATACGTGGCATGACTTTAGCATAGGCCTTTGTCAGCCTGGCGAGGAATTCCTTGGAGATCTTCTTGTGGAGGATCAAACGTCTTGTTGTGGTGCAACGCTGACCAGCTGTGCCCACACAGGCGAAGACCGAAGCCTGTACGGCCATGTTCAAGTCGGCGTCCTCGTCGATGATGAGCGCGTTGTTTCCGCCTAGTTCGAGGAGGTGCTTGCCGAAGCGTTTCTGGACTTCGACTCCCACTTGTCCTCCAATCTCGCAGCTCCCGGTGAAGGAGAGGAGTTTAATGCGTGGATCGGCGGCCATTGCTTTGCCCACGTCCGCATGACCACTGCAAAGCGAGGCAATTGCTCCAGGGAGGTTGTTTTTCTTTAGGACATCGGCGACGATTTTTGTCGTGGCGATTGATGTGAGAGGAGTGGTTTCAGAGCCTTTCCATAGGACGGTGTCACCACAGACCTAGAAAGATGTTTGATCTTAGATTTTGTCAAGGGATATCCTCTTTCTACCGAGGAAATAAATCTGTTGGCCTCAATACCTCCAGAGACTAATCCAAACTTCTGATACCTGATGGTTACAGGGAGACCTGATACCTCTATCTTTGGGAATTCAAGTCTGTCTTACCTTTTGGTAAAACGGGGATACCACAGAACAAGAAAGATGTTTGACCTTAGAAATTGATCTCCTCTTTCCGCTGGCGAACTGTATCTGTATGACCTCCAGAGACTCCCCAAACTTGACTTCTGTTCCCTAATGACCACAGAGTGTCCTGACACTTCGGTCTTTGGCAATTCCTGTCTAACTTACTCTTTCATAGAAGAGGGTCACCATGGACCTGTGACGATGTCTGATTGTAGAAATTGTTAAGGGATCTCCTCTTTCAACCGAGGAACTAAATCTGTATGACTTCAAAACCTTCAGAGACCCTAATCCTAACTTGACTTTTGTTACCTGATGTCTAGAGGGAGACGTCACACTTCTGTCTTTGGGAATTCAAGTTTATCTTACCTTTCGGTAGAACGGGGTCACCACAGACCTGGAAAGATGTGACCATAGAAATTGTCAAGGGATCTCCTCTTTCTACTACCAATCAGTAATTGTATGATCTCCAGAGACTCCCCATACTTATCTTTTTTTACGTGATGACTCCATAGGGTCTTGACACCTGTCTCTCTTTGGAAAGTCAAAACAGTCTTACCTTTCGGTAGAACGGGGCCACCACAGACCTGGAAAGATGTCTGACCGTAGAAATTGTCAATGCATCTCCTCTTTCTACTGAGGAACTATATCTGTATGACCTCCAGAGACTCCCCGAAACTTGCCTTTTGTTCCCTGATGATCACAGAGAGTCCTGACACCTCTGTCTTTAGAAATTCATGCCTAACTTACTTTTTCTTAGAACGGGGTCAACACAAACCAAGAAAGATCTTCAGTTTTCTAAAGATCACAGAAGGACCTGATACTTCTTAAGATGAAATAATGGAACCTGAAGTAATGACTAATGAAATAAAGAAAGTGCATTATACCATAGCAATAGCACTGTTCCAACCATAAACAGCAACCGGAAAATTGAACGCGGAAATGACACCAACCACACCAAGCGGATTCCACTTCTCCATGAGAACATGTCCGGGTCTTTCCGAGGGAATAATAGCACCTGATAAGGACCGGGACAGACCGACGGCGTAATCACAGATGTCGACGTACTCCTGGACTTCCCCAATACCCTCCGGGACAATCTTGCCTGGAAGTGTCAACGTTTTCGTATCACTTGAAAACTCTCAACTCCTTGGATTGGAGACAGTTGGAATTAGATAAGTACAAACCCATTTCCATCGAGACAAGTTTCCCCAACGGCACTAGCTTCTCACGGAGGGCATCACCGATCTGCCGGACGATTTCCCCTCTCGCTGGCATTGGCATATCGGCCCAGGCATGCCAAGCCCTTTCAGCTTCTCCCACACATGACTGGTAATCACTGATATTTCCCACTGTTACTTCGGCAATGACTTGTCCATTGCTGGGATTGATCGATTTGACAGACTAAAAAACCGACTAAATAACTTTTGTTTGTTTCTCCTTAATTTAGAGAGAATGTCTTAACCTACAATCGAAATCTTGTTTCGAAATTAGTTTCTAAACTTACCTGACCAGATCCCTTCCAAGCTCCATCGTAAACACCCAAATTTTTATCTTGCAGACCGAGATCCTTGAGGAACGAGTATTTGGAGTCGTTAATTAGATAGCCCGAAGACATGCGAAAGAAGTTGACCAGGTTTTGCGGGGTTTTCGGTTGGAACAAGTGCGGTAATTTCGCACGAACGAAGAGGCTAGTCATGGCTATCAGAAGTGGGATAACTACGCGAAGGAGGCACGAATAGAAAGACCTGAAAAAAGTCGAACCATTCGTAGTCAAGTCAACTCAACTCAACTTAACTTGATAGTGAACTAAAGCAGACGGGCCAAGATGAGTTTATCAGAGGTTACAAGTGTTATCAGCTGCACTAAAATCGCTTTTTATGTTGTGTAATCAAAGGCGTCATCATTTCGTACGTAAATATTTAAATTTCATTGTGTGATTACAGTAATCAAATGTATGCATTTGAAAAATTAAAATAACTAAATATATCATTTAAACACTGACAGTAAAATAAATTTTAGTCTGTGACGGACACTTCGGACCTTCCCCTTTTAATTTGTAAAACTAAAAGCACTGTAATCTATTGCAGCTGATACAATATAACCTAATATAACTACTTAGGATAAAATAGTAGCTTGGTCAACGTATGGCCCGCATGTCACTTGCTGACCCATGAAAAAATTACTGACCCACGAATCGTTTGTTTGTGCACTTCAAAATTTAGGTGGATAATTTCTATTCTACTTGGTATATTTCAAATGGATTAAAAATTTTAGTCTGTGAGGGACACTTCCCCTTCTAATTTGTAAGATTACAAACACTAAAATCTATTGCGCTTAATACAACATAATCTAATATCTCTACCTAGGATAAAATAGTAGCTAAGCCATCGTATGACCCGCGTGTCACTTGTTGACCCACAAAAAAAATCGCTGACCCACGAATCGTTTAAATATGTTTGTTTGTCCGCTTCAAAATTTAGGTGGATAATTTCTTAATTTCAACTCGGTATATTTCAAATAGATAAACATTTTTAGTCTGTGAGGGACACTTCGGACTTGCCCCTTCTAATTTGTAAAACTAAAATCTCCAAAATATATCGCGCCTAATTCAATATAACCTAATATAACTATTTCGGATAAAATAGTAGCTTGGTCAACATATGACCCGCCTATCGCTTGCTGACCCACGATAAAATTGCTAACCCACGAATCGTTAAATTATGTTTGTGCTCTTCATAGGTGAATTATTTCAATTCTACTTGCTATATTTCAAATAAATACAAATTTTTAGTCTGAGAGGGACATTTCGGACATGCCCCTTCTAATTTGTAAAACTAAAATCATTAAAATCTATTGCGGCTAATACAATATAACCTAATTTCACTACTTAGGATAAAATAGTAGCTTGGTCAACGTACGACCCGCGTGTCACTTGCTGACACAAAACATATTTTTACTGACCCACAAAACAACGAATTTCTATTATACTGCCGAGCTCAATTGAACGCAACCTTTCTGCGTCTTCTGCATCTATGCAAGCGATATAATGTTTCGGAACGTACTAAGGGTGTCTCTCAATTGTCCGTCTTAGATTTAATTCGAAATTTCTGTACGTACAGTACATATATTGAAATAGTTACTATTAAATTGAATTTCTACGTTAGTTTAACATGTATCATTTATCGTAATAAAGCCGTTTTAAAACTTTTTGAATGGATTGAGTAAAATTCTTTAGAAAATGGCCGGGTGCCTGTGTAAAATCTATAGAAATAATCTGAATGAAGTGAGTAAGTAGTACGTTCGTATGAAGAGCCCGGTCACAAAATACGGTGTGGCGCCTGCCCAGTCGAGTGTTGGCGGCAGCGGTGCGGCGGCGGCGGCCGACAACGTTCGTTCGTCGCGTAGTCGCAGCGCGCCCGCCGCCACACGACGAATGCGTTCGTGCTACCGCCGCTAACAAACAAAACGCGCTCGTACACTTTTCCATAAACGCTCGCAACTTTTCCTTTTCCAAAACAAGGTGGGATTATTACGCATATTGTTACCGATTCAAACAATTCACACAGGGTCAAAGTCAATGAAAAACAGTGTAAAGTGCGTGTAAATGAAAATTTTCTTTATCGAAAGTTTTTGCGATGTTTAAAAGTTAATAAAACTTCTAAAAATTTGGGAAAAAACACCTTTAAAACTGTCAAATCCTTAATAAAATATGTAATTCATGTATTTTCCAATATCCTTCTTTTGAATCTCAAGGGAATATCAAAGAAAATCAAGAAAAGGAAGACAAAATCGAAGTAAAATCCAAAGAAACTCTTGAAAGAAGCTTAAAAAAATGAAAAATAAAAGAAATAAGTGAAAAATAGAAGGCAAAAGGTGAAAAATAAAGAAAAAAAGGTGCAAAATTTGAAAAATAAACGAAAAACATGAGAAAAGAAGAAAAGAAACTAGAAAAATTGAAAGAATGCAATGAAAAAACAAGAAACTAGTGAAAACTAGCAAAAAATACCGATAAAAGTGGATAACTTAGTGGAAAATAATAAGTGGAAACTTAGAGAAATCCATATATAATTACAATAATCAAACATTTTCCTACGTAAAGAGTTTCGTAACTTTAAATTATACACGTTTAGTGTATAATTAGTGACTTTGTCGACATAGTTTTTGCCTATGGATTTAAAAAAGTGACAGATGACAGTGGTTTTTTGAATTTGCTGCCAAATTTGACATTTGACAGCCAAATTACTCGGCGTCGGCGTGCATCGTGCATAATATTTGCATCTTTGACCGTTTTGTGAATTGAATTAACGGAAGTTATTGTGCGTTTCGCATGCGTTAATATACAGTAAACAGTTTGCAAATCTGCTATTGTCTTTAAACTAATGTCACACGCATGTTTTAACACACTCGCGAATGATAATCGTGAAAATAACGAAATCAAAACAAAAGCTGTTAGATAACCTAAAAATGGTGTAAAACTTTGGTTTTTAAGTGAAAACTCTGTAGAAAAGTTGTTAAAGAAGTGAATAAAAACGTGAAAAATGTATGAATTGGAATCCTACTTCAATTTGGATTTAAGATATTAAATAAAAACATCAAGAAAAATGTGTAAGTATTCTTCATACTTTTGGTTAAAAGTTTTAGGCGGATTTTATTCGTTTTGAATTTCACTGTTTTTGATTGTCATATTTTAAGAGCCATTGATTTTTTTTTTTGATTTTAACATAGTTACCTTCATATAAATTTAATTAAAATAATCAATATGCAATAAATTAAATAATTTGAAATTTTATGTAATTTTATGCAACACAATTTGCATATGAGCACGTATAATTAGTTGCATACATTTTGCAGCTCATATAATAACCATTAGGTTGATTATGATGATGATATTCAATTATGCAGCAATTGCCCTAATTTTTCCCGTCCCAATTTCCTCTCTTTGCTTCGACTAGTTGTAGCTGCGACTATAACTAATGTCACCATGATTGATTGTCACAATCGCCAATTAATTTATTAAACGAACGCTGTGTGTGTGTGTGTTGTGGCGCTACTGCTTCGACTGTGTTCGAATATCAGACATAACCACACTTTGGCAGCTAGAACTAGAAATTCTAATACCTGCCTAATTAAAGCACAGTTAAAGCGGCAGTTTGTCGTCATGTCGACGCCTTGTACGTATCGCCAAAGAAGGAAACAACTTCTCGGCGCTCTCGTTAATAATAATACAACGCCGACTTTGCG
This sequence comes from Mimaenictus wilsoni, assembly GCA_027575185.1. Taxonomy (NCBI): domain Eukaryota; kingdom Metazoa; phylum Arthropoda; class Insecta; order Coleoptera; family Staphylinidae; genus Mimaenictus; species Mimaenictus wilsoni. The sequence goes on along the minus strand of JAODAC010001763.1, from coordinate 20,517 downwards.
GTTATGTCGCGTTGGGTTGCCTACTGTGCACGAGTAGCGAAATACAATCATAATTACTGTTTACGGCATATTCTTCACGACTTCCCAAAGCTGCGTTCGGCAAAGCGTCACGTGGTATTACGTTTAGCGTTCCTGGAGGTTCTTCTGTCGCGATGTGTCCACACGCATGAGTTGATAGCGTTGTTACGATAAAGTGCAAACCGAATTAGGCGTGAGTGTGTTGCATAACTTTTCGTCTGACATGCTATGATTTATGCTAGTGACATCTAATTAAATTTAGTTCGTATTTTCTTTGATGAAAGTTGGTTTGATAACAGTCAGGTTGAGTTAGGTTAATTTGGGCTATTTTAATCCAACGTAAGTTAAGTTTGTTGAGGTCAGGTAAGGAAAAGTTAGGACAGTTTAGGTTGGGTTAGGTTACCTTAAGTTAGGTTAGGTTAAGTTAGGTTAGGCTTAAGTTAGGTTAAGTTTAGGTTAGGTTAGGGTAGGGTTAGGTTAGATTAGGTGAGGTTCAGTTAAGTTAGGTCAGGTTTGATTAGGTTGGGCTAGGTTAGAATAGATTATGGTTAGGTTACGTTACGTTAGTTGAGGTGAGCTGAGGTTAGATTAAGTTAGATTAGGTTAGGTTAGGTCAGGTTAGGTTAAACGTACTGAATCGGTTCGGGTCAGTTCATGGAATATTCACATCGACTTGCAAGTGAACGTTCTGGAACACTTTAGTTTTAACAATGTAATACATACTTACTCCCAATCAACTCAATCAACGCTCGCGCTCAAACTCCTTCCTTACACTTGCACCACTTTGGTTTTACTGATTCCCTTGGGACTGAGTAACTCAACACTCATCTCCTTCCATTCGGACCTTACTCATAAATATGTCTAATCTAATTATTTAATAATTTCAAGAGGCCAATGCTACATGTAGTCTATATTTCCTATTTTCATTGTTTATTTTCATTGAATGTGATTTGCCAGTATATCGATTGTAACTTGGGAACGACGGGGTAAATTGAAAAATTAACATTGGCCCTTCATCCGGTTCGAAGGACCAATTTTCCAAGTGTGGGCGTTAAATTAACAAAGTGTACTTATTCGAGTGTAATCTATACATATATTAATGCCCTATATTACAGAATAATACAAGTAAACTTCCTTTCTTACATCATCTGTAAGCAACATATGTTTACTTCGTCCGCTTTTGGTTTACAATTTGAATAGCCTGCGAATGACAATTACAAGGAGAGTGTCTCAATTGTCCATTACGGAATTGAATGAAATTTTTTATGCGTGTAGTTTTTTGTAGATATCTAGAAATAAATTGTGATAACGAGATTTTTGCGGTTTTGAGCCATTTGCGCAAAAAAAAAACAAAGTTTGGTATATATTGCTTTAACAGCAACATTCACCGAAGGAAAGAAACTGAATTAAAATGTCTGTATCTAATTCAGCTGTTTGTCTATACTCTAAATTGCTCTCAACTGTTTGCGAATTAATATTCTAATAGCTTTGTATGCTAATAGAATGTGTGTGTGTGTGTGTGTGTGTGGGTGTGTGTGTGTGTGTGTGTGTGTGTGTGTGTGTGTGGGTGTGGTGTGTGTGTGTGTGTGTGTGTGCGCGTTGATATGTGTGTGCGCGTTGATATGTGTGTGCGCGTTGATATGTGTGTGCGCGTTTATGTGTGTGTGTGTGTGTGTGTTGGTGTCGGCGGGTAGGTCTCTCTATGTGCTATGCATATTTATGAATGCGGCGCATTTAATTGAGAGCAAACCGAACCGAACACAATGCAGTGTATGATTGCTCTCTTCGTCCAACATGTTCATACGGGTTTTGTGTGGAAATTAATGCTTTTCAACATTGCCCTGTTCGGCATGCAAATATTGCACGTAGGTGGCGCTTCATTAGGTTCTTGTATGTCATTCCTAACTTGGTTAATATTGAGAGAAAACATTTCATGTTTGAAAAAAAATAAAGTGGAATAAACCGGCTTTTGTTCGGATGAATTGAGCGAATCCATTTTCGACAATTGGTCCTTCGAACCGGACCGAACGAGTCCATCATACAAGCATGGCAACTACTTTTAACTTATATGTCGATGATTTGAATGAGAAAATTCACATAGATGGCGCTTAATTACTTTTCGTTGTCGCAAACAATTAATATTTCCACGAAGCACATTCCGATAATTCAATGTACACAAAGCGGGAACCGAGTGAGTGAAATAGGATATACATTCGCTCATGTATGCAACGAAATTACCCGTCGGCGCGGCGTGCAATCGCATGACGGCGATTTTAAGCGGGTTGGCTGTGTGCTGTGGGCGCAATTAATTTTCGTCGCGTGTCACGCGCGGGAAGCGAAATTAATACATGCAGCTGTGCTAATAAACTAATAAGTCCGTGCGCCACACTGATATTATTCTTGGCCTTAATAGCGACGTCAAGAAGCGGAAGCTAATTCGCTTCATTTTGGAAATGTTTTGTGTACTTGTGTACTTGGTTGGCGTGTCTGTTGGGTTGCGTGTATTATGTGCTTATTTGGTAGTATACGCATATTCACACATACGTGCTGTATACGATGATGATTTGTTTGTGCGTGATTATGAGATAATTGAACTGATTGGACTGTGATTATAATTTGCAGGTGGTAATACATCATCTAGGAATTCATTAATATGCATTACAATTTGTTGAGGTTACAATTATGTCTTTAGAGTTGTGTTTTTGCTAATGGATTTATCTTTTAATTTTTATGTTAGGTTAGGTTGCCTTAAGTTGGTTTAGGTTAGCTTTGTATAAGTTGGGTTAGGTTAAATTAAGCGAAGGTTAGGTTAGGTTTGGTTAGGTGGAGGTTAAGTTAAGTTTCCCGTCTTTTTCCTTTTTTTCCCGCCTTTATTTCCTTTCTCGCCTTTTTCCTTTTCCCGCCTTTTTTCTTCCCGCCTCTTTTCCTTTCCTTTCCGTCTTTATTACTTTTCCCGCCTTTTTCATTTTCCCGCTTTTTTCCTTTCCCGCCATTTTTTCCTTTCCCGCTTTTTTTCTCTTTTCCGCCTGTTTTTCTCTTTCCCGCCTGTGTTTCTCTTTCCCGCCTGTTTTCCCTTTCCCGCATTTTTTCCCTTTCCCGCCTTTTTCCTTTTTTCCCACCTTTATTTCCTTTCCCGTCCTTTTCCTTTACCGTCTTTTTTCCTTTCCCGCCTTTTTCCTTTCCCGTCTCTTTTCCTTTCCCGCCATATTCCTTTTCCCGCCTTTTCCCGCCTTTTTTCCTTTTCCCGGCTTTATTTTCCTTTTCCGCTTCGATTTAAATCAAATTACTTAGCACTAAGTCTACTGTACTTAAATATAATTATATTGTCCAATAAAAAAACATAATGGCGCTTGTTTTTCTTTTTAGGACCAATTTTATACGTTCATGTACTATTGTCACAGAGAATAATAACCCGCATGAAATTGTTCAATAAACGTAGATTTAATTAAACTACTTTATATTCATGTCGTTGAATCTCAATGAAAGCCATACGCAATTATGTAAAACTTTTTTGATTCAACGTTCAATTCAACCGAAAAACGGGCAGTGAAAAGCAAAATAAAAATAAAAATAAAATTCGCAAATTTACAGTTTTACAATGACAACATGTGTTGTCACCCGAAATAATATCCCTCACCTCATTGCCTGAATCGCCGCGCCGCTCAGCGCATTGCGAATGCAATTACGCACTAACAATGAAAGTGCAGCAATTACAGTCCACCTAATTGCACGCGATTCCGGCGGGCGGCGGCCTATCTGTCGATTGTGTACGTGCAAATACGATGTCGTACTTTCAATCACACACGTGTTGCACTGCTCCATGCAGGTGGGTTTTACGAGCGTTAAGTTTGAAAATGCTACAAAAAAAAACGCAGCATCTTTTTTTGCTGTAGCAGTGGCAAGTTGATTAGCAGGTTAATTAAAATTGATGGAATACGCGAGGATTGCTAAATGCGTTTTTTGCGTTTACGGTATGCGTTTGGATGCAGTCGAATGCGTTCGATGTGAATGCGAATGCTAATTGATTGAATTCGCATCGAATATTCGGGTCGTCATCATCTCGCTTGCACGAATAGGCAATTTTTAATTATTTTATCATGCGCAAAACTCGCCAATCCATGGGGGCTAGGAACATGAGAGCAAAGGGGCACACATCACACATGAGGCAAATCAATTTAAATTCCATTACCACCACAGCTGTGTATCAAAAAACTCTATCGAAAAAAAACTAGGAAATGAAACAAAACAGAAATCGAATTATTTGTGTTTTTGTTAATCTATACGCATTCATGCTGACTTTGTAATAATCTTCAGTGATTAGTAAAATCCAATATTGTTTCTCTTCTCTTCTTCTTCTCTTCTCTCAGCGTTTGGAATACCGATAAGCAGTTAACAGAGAGTGTTTTTTCATCATTTCCTATTAATGCTTATGTGCATATAGCCGGTTTTCCCGAAAATTATTTTTTGTACTTGACATTTCGTATACTTTCATTGTTATATTAATCATTAATATACTAATAGAATGCACAGAATAACAATAACAAACAATAGAATGTTCCCCACAATCTAGAAACACTAACACCCAGTAATATTTTTGTGAATATAGCTCGTTTTCCCGAAAATTATTTTTTGTACTTGACATTTCGTAATACATTTTGTATACTTTCATTGTTATATTAATCATTACTATATTAATAGAATGCACTGAGTGTTGCGCAATAGAGTGTGGCCCGCAATCTAGAAACACTAACCCCCAGTAATATTTTTCTCATTGTAGCTCGTTTTCCCGAAAATTATTTTTTATACTTGACTTTTTGTACGGTCGACTACACTTTCAATGTTACGTTAATCGTTTACAACCCTCAAAAAATGTACTGAGAGTTACGTGTCTGGACTACAATCCAAAAACACCAATCTCTAATATCTGTTACTTAGGGGTGGTATTTCTTAATTGTTGGCTTTTTATTGGTGTTTAGAATTTATGAATGTGACAGGCATTTCTCCAAAAGAACATTAATACTTTATTAATACGTATGTGCAAGTAGCCCGTTTTCACGGAAATTATTTTTTGTACTTTACATTCAAGAATGTAAAGAATGACCGACTTTACTCTATAGTCATATATTTTGGATGATAACGTTCAGTATTATTCGACACTTGGATTTTAGTAAGATTTTTTATTGTACAACGAGCTGAGTGTGGGCTGAGATATTTCACACCTTGATAGAAAGCCTTTGGTGTGGACACATCAGGCGGTTTTATTAGCACACTGGACGAGGGCTAGAAGTATTTCTTCGAAAGAACGTCATTAATATTTTTGTGCTTGTAGTCTGTTTTCCCGAAAAATATTTTTGGCTGCTTTTTATTGGTGTGTAAAATTTTCATAAATGCGACAGACTTTGCTTACCACACCGAACGAGGGTTAGAAGCATTTCTTCGAAAGTACATCGTTAACTATGAATACTTATGTGCATGTAGTCCGTTTTCCCGAAAATTATTTTTTCTACTTTACTTTCAAGAACCTTACATTACCGACTTTACTTAACCGATTTTACTTCATTGTCACATATTTTTGATGATAACGTCCATTATTATCATCTACGAGCGATGATAGAAGCGCCTAACATCCTGTCGTTCACGTGCATCGTTCTGCAACGGGCTTGTTGCGCAACAACGTAAAGTGTGCTGACACGTAATTGCCAATAAATCACTACTAACGCCAAACGGAAGGTGAAACCCCCCCTCTGGAGATAGAGCGCAACAAGGTATTAAGTATCATTTGGATTTATGCTCTCCAAAAGCAGAACGCGACCGAACAGATCTGGAACTTCCTGACAGATAAAGTTGCTTCTCTATACAATATATTTCTGGCCTCCTGGGGGTTACCATCGCTTATGCTAGTTTATCCCAGCCTATTTTAGAAACAAATAGAGTAGCGTCTACCAATTTGGCTAGAATGCTGGGAATGTAATATGCGCACAATATGTTTAATCACTTGCATACTATAGGCAACTCTGTACACAGGTGCAATGAGTTGCCTATAGTGCATATAGCATGTATATCTTGACAATATAGTAACTATACATCCAGTATTATTGTAGTAATCCCACGATAAACAATTCTCCAAGATTGAAGTATGTTATCTCTTTTAACATGTTGACGCCGGTGCATAATATGCATGTCCACTGCATCGGGCGGCGCCAATATCACCCTCCGCTTTTTCAAGCGTACGCCCCTGGTTGTTACCGATAGATATGACAACTGCATTTGTTTCACGTTACAAAAAATTAATATTTCTTCAGGCACCGACATCTTCAGGCACCGTGCATCACCGGTGGGACACGCCGTCCGATAGAAGGTACACGCGTGACCCACCATGTACCGGTAGGGCACGCCGGTGTCAAAGTGTTAAATTTGAGTTAAAGTGTACCATATTATCTTAGTTGGACTTTTTTTTAAATGTAACTGGAGTAAGACAAGATTATGAAGAAAATGTTGGCAACACGTATGTCTTGGGTGCACTGCGTTGCATCGGGTAAGGTCTGAACGGAAGTCGGGCAGATGTGCGCTGAAGGAAGGTTTTCTGAGGGGACCCGCTCTCTCTCTCGTTTCGGCCATCAGAGAAGGTGATTGTGTCAATAAACATCTAAAAACATCATCCGGCATTTATTTCTTCAGAGTCAATTTCAGACGCGAGACTGAGTGGTATTCTCGTGTAAAAGCGAGACGCGAAATACGGGCAGATTATTCAGTTTGCCCAACACTCATTTTTCAAAATAACAGAATTTTAGACGTGTCTTTGTTTAAGAACTATTTCAATCTGTAACAACATTTGAATGGAATTTAGATGAGTTTCGGCATATTCTCGCATCTCGCATTGACAGTAAAGTACTGTCGACTTGTGTGTACTGCGTGGGCGCCCCAAAATGTAGGCCTACGCGTTGAGATTGCAAAAGTTTGCAATATGTACCTTTAATTAAAAAGTTTCTATAGCATCACTGCCAACGACTCCAGCGTTCGTTCGCTCTCTGCTTGCCGATATGTTGCGCATACCAAATGCATGTCGGGTACACTGGTATCGACGGCAAACTTCATTTTTAACCTTATTTAACCCTAAAGGTGTTGTTTTTTTGTAACCGTCGACACCTTTTTCGGGTCGTGAAAAGGGTGTGATAATTAGGTGCGAGCCTAGTACGCATACAATGTTATTTTTTTACTTTTTTGGTCTTTATTCGACATTTCTTTAGTTTTGTGATTAATTGGTTGCCTATATTGGAGGGAACTATTCAATACAAACAAGAAGGATAAACGTAGACATTACCTTTCTCTTTCTGTCTACGCGTGCTTAGATACAAAATTATTCGTTTATTATTCAGTACATCTCAGGATTGATCAGGATTGATGCAAGTGTGGAGATAACAATAAAAGGAGAATTGTATTCTTTCAGAAGATGCTATAAAAGTGCCCATTTAATCGTTAACGTTATGTGTTTGAACTTTGACTTCAGAGGTGAGTTTGAGTATAACTTGTGTCACGTGAGCTCAAGGAACTTAGCAAAAGATCCTGTTGAGTCAGATCCCACGCATCAATTGAAAATAAACTAATGTTTGTAAAAAGCTCATAATGGTGCCTTCAAAACACAATTATAAAACAGTTTTGACTTTTTCTGTCTGCTTTCTTTTCGGTGGGCTTTGATGATTAATTGGTTGTCTATATTCAGCTACTCAAATTTTGACCATTAAGATAAAAATATATCTTGTGAGTGTCTGCAATAGAGAAAAGCTAATATGTATATTTTTAGAATAAACATAGAAACACATCACATACACACACACACACACACACCACAACTAGTATATATATACACACACCACAAATATTGTACACAAACACATACACACCGACGTACACACACACACACACACACACACACACACACACACACCGAAGTACACCTGCACACACCGACACACACACTAATGTGTATATTTTTAAAAACTTTAATTTAGTTGTATCGAAATCTAACAAATTCCAAACCATATCCGACCTTAACCTTAAATTATGCAATGACTATTTTGCACTCTGCCTTCGGATATCTCCGGTGTCCTAATCCAGGGTCCACGAGGCAATCGCTAAATCGTCCCGCCTTTCCCAGTAGCGTCCGCCAGGATGGCTTGCTTGCTTGGTTAGCAATGTTTAACGCAGCTGCCGCAGTTTGCCAGTCGACGCGACGCCGCTGTTCTGTTCGCTGTTAACCGCACGCCTGTTTCGGTTGTTTTCCCAATTTTGCGGCAGTTTTCCGCCCCCTCGAGCATTTAAATTACGATTAACGTAAAGCCAAACGGCTCGGCAACAACAACAAGTCGCGTCTGCGTTGTGTTCAAGCAAAGCGGAGGGTTGCTTGAACACAACGCATACAACACATCCCCTTGTTTTCGTCTGCACGAAACAAGGGGTGGTGAGAGGGGGTGAAGTGTGATCTGGACCATGTCCAGATCGGTTTCGACTGTTTGCAATCCAGCCGGAGCTGCGCGAGCTGCGTTGATGTGGATATGGGAGAAACGATAAGTTGCTCAGCGTAGCAAACACATCAGCAGCAGTGGCAAGAGCAGTAGCAGCAGTAGCATCAGAGCCAGGGGAGACGGCTTGCGAAATCTGTAACCTACCCGACGACGCAAGAGACAAGAAATGGCTTGGAACTAAACGACTGCAAGTAGGCGGGTATATCCGAGACGAGACGTGTTCCTAAAGAGAAATTCTGGAAATTCTATACGGAAAATCAAGGGCAAAGACGGTAGGACTGCAGGAAAACTTTTTTTCCTCCAGAAGAGCTAAAGGAACAGGAAACACGAAGGAGTGAACATGGAGCAAGAAGCAACGAGGGAGACACAGCTTACAATAAGTTTGAAGAAGTTTCACGTTGCCATTGGGAAAGTTACAAGGAAATGGCGTTCTTGACATTGAATAATCATTCCGGAATTTTCCACTCTTCAACCGTTTCGGAATCGGTAGGAAATTATATATATAGGATTTTATGAGAAAGAAAAATTGAAAATTCATGAACTTTATTTCATTAAGTTTGTCAAAAATTTGAGATTGTTCGCGCCAAAGCGCTCTTTTGGAGGTTTTCAACCCTGCCGCTAGGCAAGTTGGCAGCGGCTGTCTAAGTTGCGCATGCGCCCGGCCGACTACCCCCTAACCACTTATGTTGACACCTTTGGCGCCTCGGACGCTGCGAAGTACTTAAAATAAATCAGTTCTTGTCTAGCATTACTAAGAGTAAATTCTTTTACACCATTATTCCTACGCGTCTGTGCCGTATATAATTTTATAAGAAAATTCAAATATATAGATATAATGTGATTGGCTAGTGGTAATTTTTGGTAGACAACTAAATATACATAAATTTGAGTTTTCCTAGGTTTTAAGGTTATGAAAATACATTTCTAGCTCTATTTTGTTTATTTATGTAAAAGATTTCATAAATGATTCTAAATTGCAACAAATAACTAGTATTCTTCGAATAGAATATTACCCACTTATTTTGTATTCGAAAACATATCGGGCTAAACAAGACTAATCTATTTCTGATGATGTGCTTTGCATTTTACGCAAAGCTTTATGAGAAATTGCCGTGTGATGTGTGCGCTGTGGTCATGGTCGGTACGTGTGGCGGCCCGTGCGCGTGTGATCGTTGTGCAAATATATTTAGGCATGTACGTTCGGCGGTCTATGATGGGTCGGTGCCGGTGCTCGTACACGTTTCGAGTAAGGAAGGCACTATTTGAATAGGTCGACATCGTAACGCATCGCAGCAGTGCACGTGATTTAATAAAAGACGCGCGACGACTTTTTCGCCGACCGACGGACGCGACCTACACGACCGCACGTAAACCACTGTAGGACCAAATGTTTTATTTGTATTTTTATTAAGCCTCCTAACCTACAATCGCATTTTTCCACCAGAGCTGTAGGCAGTAGACGCTCTTGGAGAAGAACAGACTCACGATTTGGCTTTATTTTCTTGCCGAACGATAAAAACGACAATCATTTCAAGGTAGTCAAGGATTTTTGAAAACATGCGATTACTCTCAATTTTTTAGGGTTATTTTTTAAAGGTCGAGTGTTGTTTTGTAATAAAATAGAATGGGGACACTTTTATGGAGCTTCCAACAATGATAATCGCGAAGAGAATTTAAACAAATCCATTTTTGACTTTTGAACTTTCTTGCCTTATCCCTTTGGGCTATAAAGAGCAATATATATGGGCTAAAAATTACACTGGGACACTTCTGTGAGCTAGATAAAATGTATTTTCGAAGAAATTTTTCAATAATTTAAAATTTGAGCTCTCTTGCTTTATCCGTTTAGACTATAGAGAGCAATTTCTAGGACATAAAAATCACCCAGGGACACTTTTGTGATCTTGCTAAAACATATTCTTAAAAAAAGTTGACAAATCTAAATTTAAAAATTTGAGTTTTCTTGCCTTATCCATTTGGGCTATAAGGAGGAACATCTATGGCCTAAATATCACATAGGGACACTTCTGTGAGCTTCCTACATAGTATTCTCGAAGAAAATTTTCAAAAATCAAAATTTGTAAATTTGAGCTTCCTTGCCTTATCCCTTTGGGCTATAAAGAATAAAATCTATGAGCTAAAAATCCCATAGGGATACTTCTGTGAGATTCCTAAAATGCATTTTCGAAGAACATTTTCAAAAATCCAAAATTGAAAATTTGAGCTATCTTGCCTTATCCATTAGGGCTATAAAGAGCAACATCTATGGTCTAAATATCATATAGGGACACTTCTGTGAGCTTCCTACATAGTATTCTCGAAGAAAATTTTCAAAAATCAAAATTTGTAAATTTGAGCTTCCTTGCCTTATCCCTTTGGGCTATAAAGAGCCAATATCTATGGGTTGAAAATCACATGGGGACACTTCCGTGAGCTTCTTAAAATATATTCTCGAAGAAAATTTTCAAATATCCAAAATTGAAAATTTGAGTTTTCTTGCCTTATAACCCAAATGGATAGGTTTATAAAGATTCATCATATCAATTCGTTACCAACTGAATTTTAACTCATTCTATTGTTAACTTTTTCCTAAACGTTTTCCTGGTAATGTCAATTTTAAGTTTGAAAATTAATTATATCATTTCAATGAATTGTTGTACCTTCTTTGCAATGTAACATATCATTACAAAACTTTCGCCCAGCTGCAACTTTTACAAGATAATCCAAAACATTGAATAACGTTCATTTTGTATGTAAGCCAAAAACTTTGAATGAAATTCCGCTCTGTTTTTCGTATTGTTTCCGGTTCGATGGTTGCGGCTCGTACCAATTGAAAGCGACGTTATGGAAAGCGTTTAAATCATTGAATCCGATCTGACAGATTAAACATAACAAAACATGAGCCCTGTGCATGCGCACGCGAACGCCAAGCGTCGCGCCGGCAAAAAGTAATGAGAACAAATGGTAGCAATCCGTGTGCTTTGCAGATTTCCATATTTTCCTCTTTATTAAATTCCATTATATTTCATACTGAAATTTAATCCGCAGTCTTGTCTATTCCATGACGAATTATTTTTTGTTCCCGCATTGTTCGCGTTTTCAGACGGTCTTTGTTTATGATTACACAGTGTACAATTTACTATCTACATGTATCTGTTTTGTTTTGTTTCATGGGCTTTATTCTGTAATCCTTATTAACACTATTAAGAGACTAGCGAGTCAATTTTTCGTTATGCAAGTTTTTGTTTTTTTTATTTGAAAACAAATTTGAACGCAAAATAAGTCCATAAAAAGTCAAATACCATTGTACCATTGTTTGATTGAATTTTCGGCATTTCGAAGCACAGTTTTTTAATAGTTTCAAGTTTCTTTGGAAAAGTGTGGTACGAAATGCCGAAAATTACGAAATTCGATTCTTTTTTCTGATTTTTTTAAATCCGAAATTGATACTGGAGAAAGATGAATAAAATCATAAAAAAGTGAAAATGCTCAACTATTCAATTCGCCGCTCTTGAATGAATTTGCAGCATTTCGAAGCACACTTTTCTAATAAAATCTCAAGTTCCTTTGGAAAAGTGTGGTGCGAAATACCGAAAATTACGAAATTCGATTCTTTTTTCTGGTTTTTTTTAAACCGAAATTGATACTGGAGAAAATGAATAATATCATAAAAAAATGAAAATAATGAACTATTCAATTGGCCGCTCTTGATTGAATTTTCGGCATTGCGAAGCACACTTTTCTAAAATCTCATGTTCCTTTGGAAAAGTTTGATTCGAAATGCCGAAAGTGCCGAAATGCAATTTTGTATTTCCGAAATTTTTACCCGAAATTGATACTGGAAAAAGGTGAATAAAATCATAAAAAAGTGAAAATGCTCAACTATTCAATTCGCCGCTCTTGAATGAATTTTCGGCATTTCGAAGCACACTTTTCGAAAGTCTCAAGATAGTGCACTTCAAAATGCCGAAAATTCAGAAATGCAATTTATTATATCGGAAATTTTTATCCGAAATCGATACTAAAATATGAATAATATCCAAAAATAAGTGAAAATAATCAAATCTTTAACTTGCTTGCTAAAACAAATAAGAACAATCTGATTACTTATACATGACTGAATAAACTCGCAAATATCCAAAGCAATTTGTGAAATTCCAGCGAGTAAAAGAAGCCCCACATCCCTAACATCACTCTGCGTTTAGCTACATGAAACAAATCTACATAATGCACGCCTGTTCAAAGTTCGGCAATATCACAGATATTACACATTCGCAGGGCGCAAAAATGTAAAACAGCTGCTCACTCTGCCATCGCTAAAGCCATGAGCATTGCGCATTTTTTCAAATCTGGCACGTTTTTCAGCAGGTTGTTTTGGCATTCTAATTCCGACCGATTGTATAGCATGTAGAAGAAAAAAATCATACAACACGCAATACAAGACAAACCGATTCCACAACAACAGCGCCCAAGAAATGAGGTCAATTCATCGGACATTTCATCGTATGGTCATTTCACCGCATGGTAGAAGTAAAAAACAAATCCACACATTTAGTTATACCACACGTAATACAAAACATACTCTCTCCACAACGGCGTGCCTGAAATGCGGTCAATTCACTGCACATTTCATCGTATGGCCATTTCAGCGTATGATCATTTCACCGCATGGTCGAAAAAGAAAAAAACAAATCCACGCATTTAGTTAAACAACATGCAATGCAAGTCAAACTGTCTCCACAACAGCGCACCAGAAATGAGGTCAATTCACTGCACATTTCATCATATAATCATTTCAGCGTATGGTCATATCACCGCATGGTAGAAGAAAAAAAAACAAATCCACGCATTTAGTTAAACAACACGCAATGCAAGACAAACTGTCTCTACAATTGCGCGCCAGAAATGAGGTCAATTCACTACACATTTCATAATTTGGTCATTTCACCGCAGGGTTGAAGTAAAAAACAAATCCTCGCATTTAGTTAAACCACACGCAATGCAAGACAAACTGTCTCCACAATAGCGCGCCAGAAAAATGAGGTCAATTCACTACACATTTGATCATATGGTTATTTCAGCGTATTGTCATTTCACCGCATGGTAGAAGAAAAAAAATAACAAATTCACGAATTTAGTTAAACAACACGCAATGCAAGACAAACTGTCTCCACAATAGCACGACAGAAATGAGGTCAATTAACTGCACATTTCATAATATGGTCATTTCAGTGAATGGTCATTTCACTGCATGGTCATTTCACCGCAAGGTAGAAGTAAAAAACAAATCCTCGCATTTAGTTAAACAACACGCAATACAAGACAAACTATGTCCACAACAGCGCGCCAGAAATGAGGTCAATTTACCGGACATTTCATCGTATGATCATTTAACCGCAGGGTAGAAGTAAAAAAAACAAACCGACACATATATGTATACAACACGCAATGCAAGACAAACCATCTCCACAACAGGACGCCAGAAATGAGGTTATGTTCGACGGTCTTGTTGGATAGGTTATATGGTCGCCACGGCCACCACTGACACCGTTTAGATTAGTCCTCTGCTGCTCTCTAACGGTTCTGACTGTTCGTAGACGCATTTTGTGACTGGATTGCACAATGTTTTCGGCACAATTCGCTCCTCTCGCAATGGATATATGCTGAATTGTGTCGTGGCGTCGCCGTCGGCGTCGCGCAGCGGGACGCAAATAGTAATAAATGTACGCGCGCGAGTCGAAAGATACAAACACCCGAGTGCCGAAATTACCCAGCGCATTTGTCTTGCTTTGCGGTGTTGTTTTTGTCAGCGTGTAGCCCTTCTACGCCCACCCGACTGCCGGTGGCTGTGTTTAGTGGCTTCCAACTTAGGAATACAGCGCTGCATTCTGGGACTATAAAGATAAGGAAAACACAAATATTTTCGAAATCTACCAGATACGAGAGCATGTTGCCAAATTTAGGTTAAAATAACATATTTTAGAAGTACAGGCATAAAATAGGTTATGTTTAGATCTTTAAGAGGAAAAGCTAGTCTCAAGAAGTTTTTATCGATGCATACTGGCCGTACATTTTAAGCTAAGCTTCGTTTATAGATGTCGAGTGTCGTTCGTAATGTCGAAAATTCAATAGAGCAATAGGTACAATACCGCTTGACGTCGAAATGTCGAAAATACAATAGAGCAATAGGTATAATGCCGCTTGACGTCAACCTACGCGGCTATCGTTAGTTTAAACTTTTTCACTCATCAATTTCAAATCAAAACTTTGAAACATTATCCTGGGCGCTGCATATATCAGGATCTATATAGGCCTAACCTAACCTAATCTAACCTACGCGGCTATCGTTAGTTTAAACTTTTTCACTCATCAATTTCAAATCAAAACTTTGAAACATTATACTGGGTGCTGCATATATCAGGATCTATATAGGCCAGAAAAATATAAATATTCAGAATGCGTAACTTCCAAGTTGATAATTGCAAGTAAAACTACTACTCCGGTTCTACTTTTCCGGTTCACATAGTTCCACAGTTTCCTTAAAACATGGATTAAACTAATCCCAAAGTTGTGAACTAATTTATTACAGCGACGTACGAAACGAATTATAAAACGAAATGATCCATAAATTACATCGAAATTCTTCAGATTCCTCGTTAGGGGGTTAATCCTACAGCTTCGAGGGATGTTGCATAAGTTAATAACGCCAATAAACTTTTAGTAATCATAAAACTAGGCATAAAAAATACAGAACGATCTTTTCATATGAGCAATTGAATTGGCTTTTATTGGAGATGTTTTATATCGTTTTTATTTCCCTATTTGACAATATGTTATAGTTTAGTCGAATTGCCTATAAACACTTGCCTATCGTGGGAAAAAGATATTTAATTGTTTTTCGTATGGTAGGATAGTACACAATTTTTAAACATACAGTATGTCACAAAGACTTGGCAAATTCAGGTAGAGAGATTCTAATTTAAAATTTCACCTCTGAGTTTATTCTTTCCTCAATAAATTCTTTCAAATCATCGCAATCTTTTCTCTTCTCCCGGATGCAGTTCCATCGAAAACTTTTGCGCTCCAGCTTTCTTTCCTAATATATGCAGCAAAACGTCGACAAAGTATCCGAGCATCCGAGGAAAGCAATAAGGAACGCTGGATTGCAATTGAAGTGAACGGCATGCTGCGGAAAGCATTACAGTATGTTCGATTGTCATCTCTTTGCAAATTCCACAAGATTATGCTTTTCAGTATCAGGAAGAGTTGCGACCTGGGATCAAGGTCTTCTTACCGCTTTCAGTTGAGTTTTTTTTATTACGTGATTGGTTTTTCGGATGATGAGAAATTTCCTATTGAATTTCTTTCTTATCTGCTAGAAAATAGATTTTTTTTGTTGTTGAATAAATCTATTTTTATTTGATTGAACGTTTTAGCAATGGCCCTACGAAAAATAAAACAAATGTAATGGTAGGAATATAATGTATACGTTTATGCAGTGGCTTACCTAATAGTCGCCGACGTTTATCGCTATCTCTGCTTGACATTCAAGTTTTATTTATGTGCGTTTAGTTGATTTTTTTTGTTCTATTTTTCTTTGATTAATTCTTGCAATGGCCCTACGAAAAAATAAAAAATGTAATGGTAGTAATATAATATTTATGTTTATGCAGTGGCTTACCTAATAGCCGCCGACTAATGCGTTAACACAGTTTCACCTTTCTTGGGTGAGCTTTAATATCATTCAGACGTTGTATCAACTGTAAATCTCTGACTTTTTGTTTCACGTTGCAGTCTAACGATGTAATGGTAGGAATATAATATATACGTTTAGGCAACGTAAACGAAATATGAGGATGGACAAAAAAATTAAAAACTATATATACTATGTTTATGCAGTGGCTTACGCAATTGTCGTCAACGTTTATAGCGATATTTAATTAACTGCAACGCTTTATTTTATTGGTGTGAAGTCGTTCGTATGACATTATCGTCGATACGGCCGACGGCATAGGTTAAAACTATAAGCATACGTTTATGCAGTGGCTTACCTAATAGCCGCCGACATTTATTGCAATGTCCGCTTCATTTTATCGTTTCCTTTATTGTGGGGAAGGCGTTCGAACGACGCTTTCGGCGAATATTCAACACCGTCTCGACTAGTATTCACTACTTTACTCCCTAAGGCAAGCACACTCATATAAGTTTTACTTTTAGAGTTACTAGATAGTTCATTCCTTCTCAACCTTCGTCGGGCGAGAAGGAATGAAGTAATCTTTTTTTTTTCTCTCCCAAAATGATGAAGTCCCCAAAAAAAGATGCGAGGAAAAAGTTAAAGGGATTGCACTGCACGACTTTGCCGAATTACTGCAGCATCCTCGAAAAGTTTGCCAGCAAATATGTTGAGGTTGAGCGTCCTCAAGAAGAAAAAAACGCAATCCGATTTCGTCAACTTGACAACTCAATTCAAAATTAGCAATTGTAAAATGTAAAAGTGTAAAAGTGAGAACATCCCTCGGCGAACTTGGAAAAGTTGCAAAACGTGCAAGTTGTTAAAAAAACACGTTCGAATACTTAAAGTTTAAGTTTGTAGGTTTTTCTGAATTCTTAAGATGTTGCAAATGGGTGGAAAATGGGGAAAGTTACAAAAAATAAAGAATGGATAAAGAATTAATGTACTCAGTCAGTGCCCTAGGCTGTGCGTTTTTGTCTCTTTACGCACGGTGTCGTGTGTAGAGAGGCAAAAACGCACGGTGTTAATTCAACATGCACCTGAGAACAGCTCTGGAGCAATATAAACTAGTTGAATCCATCCGAAAAAGTAGAAAAAGAACAAGAGAAAGAAGCGAATTACGCACGGTGCCATCCTCCAAGAACTGCTCTGGAGCAATACAAAAAACACTGAATCCAACCAAAAGAAGATGAAGAAAGTGAAGAAGAAGATGAAGAAGAAGTTCCTTGATCGCTTTCTTCAACGTGCAACTCCTCCGAGAACCGCTCTAGAGCAATATAAAAAAGGTAAATCCATCCAAAAATGAAGAAAAACAACAAGAGAAAGAAGCTGATTACGCACAGTGCCGTATGTAAAGAGGCAAATACGCACGACATAAAGAGATTCGTGCTGAAACTACGACTTGCTGTATCGACCCGCCACTATGCAAAATCAGCAGCAATGTCTTCAGCAGTGATCTCGAGGTGTGGCCCCTCCAAGAACTGCTCTGGAGCAATACAAAAAACATTGAATCCAACCAAAAGAAGATGAAGAAAATGAAGAAAGTGATGAAGAAGAAGTTCCTTGATCGCTTTCTTCAACGTGCAACCCCTCCGAGAACCGCTCTGGAGCAATATAAAAAAGTTGAATCCATTCACAAAAAGAAGAACAACAAGAGAAAGAAGCTGATTACGCACGACGCCGTATGCAACGAGGCAAAAACGCACGAAATGAAGAGATTCGTGCGTAACGAGTGATTTATTTAATCTGCGTACCTTGTATTATAGTTTCTTTTCGGTTAGAGTCGTAGATAATATGCATATTATAAAAAAGAGAAGTTGAAAACAAATTCAGATATGTCCATCTAATGATAATGTATAACCCATTTATATTTCACATTTTTATGTCCATAATAAGGTCGTAAAAAGGATTTCGCACCTCACGAGTGCAAAAAGAGATAAAATTGTTGCAAAACCGCGAATGACACCTAAATCCCGAATTTCAACAATTTACAGCCGCCATCAGCGTTTTTATGGACTCACATATTTATTATTTATTTCCCTGCGTGGAATTGATATAATCCATACAAAAAGCCATAAAATATCTTCGACAATTAAATATTAAATATTTGTGGAAAATTTCAGTCACGTCAGATTTATTTAAGGATAACATATATTTTACTTTATGAATAATTTAATAGTTGATAAAAATATGCTTTACAACAGTCAGTTTTAGCAACGAATAATTAAAACTGGTTTAATGAAGTGTGTCATTAAACCAGATGAAAGTGGAGTAACGTCCTGAATCGATTTTTGCAAATATCGATTCCGGCGATGACGAAAATTGCGATAAGTTTCGTAAATATATTGAATAATCTTTGAGGGAAAATCAGAGTGACACTTGACGTTTCCGTCTCCGTCGCCGTCGCCATCGCCGTCGTGCATCTTTAAAATTTTATTTCCTTTTCTGTCAACTTCGAAATTTAATTTAACTGTTCGGGAATAGTATATTGTACAACAAGCATGTAATGCTATACATTATTTACGAGTCTGACAAATTGTGTCACTAGCCGTATTTGCATTGCATGCGACTTGAACACTATACGTTTCTTAAATATTAAAACTTGTTATGTGCAGTCGTGGCGGATTTTGTCCGAAGCAACGAAGCATGTAGACGGTAGACGGTAAGCAGCGACGTGTACTACTATGAACACATAATGATACTACTATCAACACATAATAATACTACTATGGACACATAATAGAAGTTTGTCTAGAATGCTAGACATTGTGCACGAATATGACAACTTGTGTTACGCGCCCAAGGCGAGTGCTACAAGTCATACGATTAACAATGTGCATTGCATGTACGTTGAACACCATAGTTTTCCTATGACTTATATGTGAAAATAATAACGAGTAGATTTAGTTGTTTTCTGGTAGCGTAGCACGACCTCAGCAATGAAACTACTATGAACACATAATTGCTTCTCTCGAGCTACATCATCTACCAGTACTGTAATGATCATCGATAGGTTAATGTAGATCATAAATTAATAAAAACCAATACAATGTCTGAATTATACTTTCAGAAGTAGAAAAAGTTCTTTTGGGATTTCAAAAGTTTCGGTATTAAAAATATCCAAACTCCATCAATACTGCATAGAATGAAAGTATCGATATCTGTTAGTATCGAATGTGAAAACTTTCCTCCTGGCGCCATCTATTGGCCATTTTTAAAAGTATTTTTTTTAATAACTACAGTCAATGATATAATTCATATCTTTTTTAATTTCTTCTTTCCGCAGTTAATTCCTCTTGAATGTAACTTAATTTGACCCGGGACATTCTTGCCAGACATATTTTCAGACGTTCTTAATCCGTTTATAAAAGAAATGTCTTTCTAACAAAACTGCAAGCAAAAAGAACAGCACCAGGAAACAAAACAAGCCTCTGAGATTAATTTGCCGATTGTCTGTCTTTGTCTGGAAGCAATTGAACCAAACCACCACAACCACCGCCATTGCCACCGCCCCCTAACAAGAACCGGAAAAGTAAATTGGTTTACGACTCACAATCAGTCCTCCACTCTTTCCGCTTTTTCCTCATTTAACTCTCGAAGCGAGGTGCCGTTTATTTCTCGAAGAACACCCGTGATTTTTCCTACATTTTCTTGATGCGCTGCCTTGTCTTGTCTTTAATCGGCTTCCGGTTGACTAGTCCGCTTTCAATCGTCTTGGATGCGATTCCAAATTCGATTATCTTCTTTTTTTCCTCTCACTGCTCTGGTCATTTCACTGCTAGACTCGATATAAAGCAGTAAAATTCAAAAAAAAAAGAAATGAAGTTTGCAAAATATGCTTTTACGTTTTACTTTCTTTAAATTTCGCAAATTTATCTTGAAATGTATAAAATGAAAACTTTTTCAAAGTATTATTTATTGAATTACGAAAAAAAATGTTTTGACATGTTCTTGATTAATTAAAATATCTAGCAGGGTGTAATTTATGAAGTGAAAGCAAGAGTAGAATTTTGGAAGCTTTTTTTGTACACTTTCGGTGTTTTTTCTTCTTCTGGATGATGGAATGCTTTTTTATATAGAAAATTACAAAGTTTTTCGCTTAGAGAACTTGATTACATTAATACAAGATGTTTGCGTGTTGATTAAATATTAATTTTGTATTTTCTTGTTTGATGACAAACAAGACTCCCTCTCCCTCTCCCTCTCCCTCTCCCTCTCCCTCTCCCTCTCCCTCTCCCTCTCCCT
>JAODAC010001752.1:0-37512 GCA_027575185.1 Mimaenictus wilsoni | reverse complement strand
GTTTAAATGCTAATTTTAAACTTAATTATCTCGAAAGTTAAACATTTTCTTGGGGATGTTTTTGCATTTTCCCATTCCAACTGACGTCCTTTTTCAAATGAGACCATTGTTTCTGCGATCGGAAATTGCTTTTCTTTTTCACCAAAAATCCCTTGACTGATTTTTGAGAAAAAACAAAGTTTCTCATAACAAGCTAAAATGGTGACTAATAAAAGAGAATATCATTCTCTATAAGTAAATTTAAAAATATATTTGTGGCTGTCCATACCACACTTTAGCATGTGTTAGTTTTTGTGTTTTTTTAGGTTCTGTTGGCGGCACAGATGATTATAAAACATACCTCAACATACCATGGTGATTCACCACGAGTTTCCATTTTTAATATATAAATTCAAATAAAAGTAGGGAAGAGTTTATATTTCAATAAAAAACAAAGGATCTATTTAGAAATTATGAAATAGATAAAGAATTTAATCGCCTTCCGTTTTTAATTGCTCCAAAAGCAAAGCACGTTGTTTTTCCAGCTCAGATTCCGACAACTCCGAACTCTTCGTCAATGCATCTTCGCTGATTCTTCGATTGGACTTCTTACGCCCTTCTTCGGGACTCATCTGAAACAGTTTTTATAATTACTTAAGAATTAATTTCACTTACTTGAAATCAATACATTCAAAATCCGTATTATATAAACTAAGAGTGATTTTAAACCACTGCAGCTCTTTCAACGGACTTTAATTTTAAAATAAAAAAAGAAGCTTACCGAACTGTCTTTCTTCTTATGTTTTTTCTTACTCTTCTTCGACTTCTTCACATCCTCACCGCCACTGTCTTCGCTCACCTGCTGCGGTGAAACACTGCGATGCTTCTTACGATCCTTTTTGCCCACGCCACCGGCCGCCTCCGACTCGCTGTCACTATTACTACTCGACCGATACTTCTTGCTTTTCTTACTCTTCTTGCTCTTTTTTGACCGCGAATGATGATGACTGCACGACTCCTCCATCTCATGCTGGAAGCTTTTGTAGACTTTCACACGTTCCGAATCGGAGGTGAACGCCAAGTACTCCTCCTCTTCGGCAAGCTTCTCCTTCGCCTCCTCCCACGACATTTCGTAATCGAAATTCAACTCACGCAACCGATTCTTCAGACCTGTTTCCAACTTCTTGAATCGTTTGTTTTCCTCTTTCAAACGCTCCTTCTCCTTCGCCTCCGCCTTCTCCAGCAGGGAATTATAGGTGAGTTTCACATTACCAGCGTCCAGAGTCGCCGATTTTTTATCCTCACAGACGACGGTGGCGAACTGTTCGAACGTTGTATCGACTTTAACGTCAAACTCTTTGTCTTTGAGAATTTCTTTAATGATTTTCTTTTCGTCATGGAAGCGTGCTTTCAGGTCTTCCACGTAGAATTTGAAGAGGTCTAATGGTGTTGATCCACTTTGTCCTAAAAATTAAGTGCCTAGTGAAAATTTCATATAAATTTCCGATTAAACTAACAATAATAATAACATTTTCTCAGCTAAAACTTGTTAAGAAGTGCTGACTATATTTTTAAAATGTACAAAACTCGCTTCGGAAAATCGGATTTCCCGAGTAATCTAATAGAGATAATACAATCGTCTCAACAAGATCTGATAGAAGACGAATTCGTGTACCTAATTGAAGCATTGCCTAATCTGTCACATTTATAGTAAGGGCGCAACAACCCTTCAAAGTTGACATTATTTTGGAGTTAGAAAACTTTAAAAACTTACCCAACATCGCAGAAAATCGAATATCAGCCGAAATGATAGGATATAACTCAACCCAAAGCGACATCGAAGTTAATTTCCCTTCCTCATGAAGCACATCAAGCAAACAAAGGAACTGATCACGATTTTTTCGAGCTTGTCGCTTAATACGTTTCTTTTCCTGCTCTTTTTCTTCGATATCTTCCTTTTCCAACTCACGAATGTGTTCTTCGAAAACAATGAGTGCATCTTCTTTATCCATAGCTATTATTTAAATTAATATTTAGATTAGATATATTTGTAAATAGATTAGTTTATTTGAATATTTTACTATGATCAATGTAAAGTGTGTAACTAAATAATTTTCAAATAACTTACCTAATAAATTAACATCATTACTAAAACTCCCATTACCAAGTAGCATCGCCTGTGCCTCGCTCCACGTCGAATAATAATGAATCTCAGCCATATTATTCAACACCTCTGCGAGTTTCTTCATGTTCCTTTTCTTCAACACCTTCGCCTCCTCCTTCTCGCGCTTGGCAAGTGCAAACACAACATCTTCGTAGATATCCCTTCGATCAGCATCGTTGACGCTGTCCCAAACCTCTAAACCCGCGAAAATCTCATCACATTTATAGTATTTCGTTGAAGATGTAATACGATCGCTTCGCATGAGAAACTCCTCGAGCGTTTCCTTTGCCTTCTTCGATCTTAAACGACTTTCCTCTTTTTCGTCCTTTTGCTTCTGCGTTTTATAGGCGTTGAAGACTTGCTTGCGTTCGTTGAGTCGTTTTAGCGACTCGTAACGCGCGTCATTACTGATGATTTTAACACATTGATCCCACGTCGCGTTCGATGGGACATTGTTGTCGCGTAGCATTTCTTTAAACGCCTCCATCGCCTCCTTTTTATCCTTGAACACCTTCGGTTCGGGAGTATTATTCCGGGTGCTGTTCGAATCATTCTGACTGTGAGCCGACAAGTTAGAGTCTTCATCTGCCTTTGGTGGTGGTGTTGGGATTGAGATTGCTGCTAGTGTTGCTGCCATTGAGGCTTCTAATGCTGATTTACCTCCAGGCGATGCTAGATATTCATTTTAATAAA
Source organism: Mimaenictus wilsoni (assembly GCA_027575185.1). NCBI lineage: Eukaryota > Metazoa > Arthropoda > Insecta > Coleoptera > Staphylinidae > Mimaenictus > Mimaenictus wilsoni. The sequence goes on along the minus strand of JAODAC010001752.1, from coordinate 34,676 downwards.
TTAAAATCCAAATGAAGACAACATTTGTAAGCTTGTCTTGCTAGGAAATATGCTCAACATAATGCGACACTTTTTATGATTTCTAATATATTAATGTATTAAAAATTTACCTGTGGTATTAGGAGAATTAACTTCAGAAGTATTCGTTGTAACAGCAGGACTTGGTGACGCCGTCTTCTCCCCTTTTGGTTTGCTTTCTTCGGCTGCAATCTTCGCCTTGATTTCCTCCAACTCCGGAGGAATAATCCACCTTGACTCAGCCGTTGTAATATTATGATAGTAAATCTTACCATTATCGGCAGTATATTCTTTCCATGGGCATTGTGACAACAGCAACTATAAATCATAAACAATATAAAACTTCACACCTTTCTGTAAATGCCAATTTATACAAACCTCAGAAGGTGTCTTCAGCAAGTCAGGTTTCTGCCAGGAACTCTGTTTTGTCACCGAATTATAGTAGTAAGTTCTCCCATCAGGAGCCTTATGTTCAGTCCACTGTTCGCTGGGATTCGCTGGCGGGGCGGATGCTGGAAACGCACCAAAACCAGGCGGTGGCACACTAAATTGCGGCATCATCGGTGGGAAGCCCATCATCGGTGGTGTGCCCATTGGAGGTGCACCAAAATTTGGTGCCGGTATATTCGGATCCTAAAACCACAAAACAAACAAATTACAACAATATTCGTGCTTATAGAGAATATTTAACACTCACCATTGGTAATAGTTTTAGTAATACTGCAGTATTTGCATGTCTTTTCACAGAAAATCGTCAAATAATAAAAGATTTGCTTTTAGTAGTTTTACAACAATTCAGCGATCTGGTGTAAATATAACCTCAAAAAATTCGACGCTGGTGTAGCAAAACTTACATATATTTAAACTTACTGGCCATCTACTGCCCAATTTCTGAATTAATAATGAAATCCAACATTATCCAATGATCTAACTTTTTCTCTAAAAAACGGCTCAACTTTTAATCCCTCTTAGTTTTAACGTTTATTATGTTCAAAAATTTTAAATTACCTTATATTAACTTCTTTTAAGTTTTTGCATTAGAATATAACATCAAAGTAAAATAATTTTAACAACTTTAGAAAGTCACTCAGAGATGTCGCTTCGATATAATAACGCGCCAAATCCAAAGATAAACTCCAAAAAATATCCTGCGAAAGAAAGGAATAAATATTTCAAACATGCAGGAGTTTCAACATAAATTCGCAACATTATATTTCTTATGTCTCAATTGTTTTATGTCGTTTTTTTTTAGTTTTCCACAGTGTGTGAGTGTAATTTTTCGCAATTTGTAAGTTTCTCGATTTCATTTTTATCACTAAACTACAATAAACTTCGACTATGTCACCATTTGTTTCTTGCCTCAATAGGTATGCTTTCAGCTAGAGAATTTATAATTACATGCACTTTTTCGGTTTTCATCTCCCCCTACGCAAAAACTAAACGATTAACGCCTTTATACACATTCATCATGTACAATCGTGAATGTGCGATGACGATGATGTCTAAACATTTACCCAAAACAAAATTTATCATCTCTGGAATGCACTTAGGACTTTCAAACACTAAAAATCGAGAAATAATGCTTACAAACTTTCAATCTGGCGTACGAAATAAAAAAGACAATAAAACGAACAAATAAAAAGAAAAACAATACAAATTTACAATTATTTTATGTACAATAGTATTCTTTCTGGTTTTTCTTCGCGAAAATCGTGAATATGATGCAATAAAAGTGAAAAAAAAAACAAAGTTATTGACTCTTGGTTTGGTTTCTCAAGTGCGATACACGTTTACTACGGGCAGATAATCGCGACAAAATCTAAGTACGGAGCCAGTATTATTTTGTACATGTTTGTTCTCCTTCCCCAAATAGATCTACGCTTATCCCAAAACACATCCATATCTATTTCTACTGTTTAGTGTAGTTATTGTAACCATTTTCCCTTGTCTCAAACTCGCCACACTATAATCTACCATTCGCAAACAACATTCATATGTTGAAGAACACTGAATTGCTTCTTAATAAGAAATTACTCGGTTAATCGGACAGTTAGTTCAAAACATGTTAGTTTTCTGTGTAAAATGAACAAAAGCAAGATGTTTTTTGCTTCATCTATTACAAAATCAGGTGTGTTTGAGTAGATATTTCGTGTAAATGCAGCATTTCGCGGCGCTCAAACATAAATATACAGTAAAATAAGTAAAGGAAACAAATACCGGTGGACTTTTCATTTGGTAACTAGTAAAAACCAGCCGAAACTAGTTTTAAAACACACCGCATTTGCCTCCGCCTTAAAAGTTATACTTTGTTTAGGCTCTTTCTTAAGAGTTGCATAAATTACGCACCATTTTCCTCGTCTGCATGACACTATATTCAATAATCTTAGACTCTTCTCCTTGCATTTTCTAGGTTTTCTTTCTAACTCTGGCAAAACATTGTGTCCACACACATTTGTATAACCTTACTTCTTATAAACTAACTTTTCATAATTTATAACCTATTTCTTTATCATTTATAACCTAATATGTATGTGCTAGCGACTTGTCGAGATGTGCAGCATACATGCCGATACAATCTCGTCAATTCTCCATCCGAAAAATGTCGATAATCTGTTCTTTTTTTAATATTTCTTTGTTGAATTTGCCCTAAATTAACTAAATAACGACTACTACGACCCGTAACATTCATTATTAGGTGATTTCGGTTTGCATTATTTTGTGTATGATTTACTTGGTTTAAAAGTCGTTGCAAATCTACTAGGTGTGTACCCCGCGCTTAATTTCGCTGCAAATAATGCAGAAATTTCGGTTGAACGATAAAACAAATTGGAGGCAATGTTTGTTTTTAAACTCAACGCAAATATAATAAAAATATTAATGTGGTAAATAAAATCAGGAGGCGTTTAGTGTTAAGGCGTTGAGGGTATGTGTAAGTGTAGTTGTAAACAGCATATGCTTTGAATACTAAAAGTAAAGTTAACCAACTAAGTGTCAGTGTTGTGTGTTTTGTGCCGCTAGCGCGGAGTAACTTCGACGTTTTTCTTTGCTGTCTCTTCCTCGTCTTCAGGTGTAGCAAGTTTTACGGCAGGTTGTCAACCACAGCAAGGCTGGCGAAAAGGGGTTTGTTGCAGGAGGAGAATGAGGAGGAGATACTGGATGTAGGTAGAGCAAATGCTTTGGGTTGGTTGTCGCCCAGACGATGCTTATGCATCGTCTGCCTTCATGCCACGCACCTCACCCTTGGCACGCATCTCCTCCAGCTCTCGCTTCGTCTCGTCCTCCAGCTTGCGAATATCATCCATTGTGAAACCGTGCCATTTGTCCATCCAACAAAATACTTGTCTAAAATAAATTTAAAAAATAATTATTATTGCATCTACATTATTTATACACTTAGCAGCAGTAAAATGTTATTATAAATGCTTTACTTAACTATATTAGAAAAAAGAATAAAAAAGGGAATAAATGAAAAAAGAAAAAGAAAGAAAAAAATAAGAAGGGAAAAAGAAAAAAGAGGGAAAAAAATAAGAAAAGAGAAAATACATTCATACCTATGAAAATTAGTAAATAACCGCCGCTCCTGCTTTTGAATGAAGCTCTCAACACGATTCTGCAGGCCGAACCATTTAAACTCGCAGGTGACGAGTTTGTAGCACGTCATCACAGGGTTGACATTGTTCTTCCAGTTCGGTCCGGTGAGGGGGCCGCGACCAGTTTTATTCGACTTGAACTTTGTCGGATCCTCCTCCTCCTTGTAGTCGTTCGTGCTGACAGTGTCGTTGGCGATGTCGATTCGGACGACGTCGCGCTGTTTCAGCTTGTCGGGGGTTAACTCATGCACCTAAAAATATAAAAAAAACGTTCAGATCCTAAGCCTACACCGTTAAACTATTAAACTACTCAAAACTATTTAAAATTCATCAAATTGCATTTATCACGAATCTGTATCATATTTTTACGCAACTAAAGCCTAAATTACTGAAAAATTGACAAACTCTAAGCTATAAAAAATTACTAGAATTTGTTACTTACATTCTCCTGATCACCCTGATCACCTATGTGCAAACTCTCAATACAAATGGTGAAATTATCCTTCATGTACCCCGGATTCTATAATAAACAACGAAATAAAAGAAACAAACTTACATTATCAATATCGCCGCAATCGTTCAAGTGCAAACTCTCCACCATAGTGTAGAATCGTTGCTTCATATATGCGGGATTCTAATCGGGAGCAGGAAAGGATATTATAGGAGAAAGGACTATAATGTAAAGAGGTGAAGGTAGACACGACAAAAAGGCATGGAATACTTACGGTAATGACGGTCCGACAATAAGGATAGGCATTCCACGCCTCCTCGTGTATCTCCAGACTGCCCTTGGGCGCCATCAGCCGAATGAATGACGGCACCTTGCTGGCGAGATGGTAGATCTTGTACGTGTATTGGCCGGCGTTGTACTTGCCGCCGAGGAAGGGCTTATCAGTGAAGGGCTCATTCTTGAGCACTTCGATACCTTCGCCGCCACCAGTGTTCTCCTTGGACGCCTGCGCCACTGAGTACAACTGTGCAACTTGATACTGGAATAATATAGGAGTACAATTAATAAACCTACTAAACACATGAAAATTACATTCGTACAATTTAATTTTAACACAACCTTGTACTAATTAACATAAGTTTTAATTAAAGTAAAATGCTTGTCAAATATTCAAAAATGTGTGTTGAAGCAATTTTATGTTAATAACGGTGATGTAAAATGATTTATGTGTCTTGTAATATATACGTAGAAAGTTGATTTAATTTGCTTTAATTTGACATCAAACATGATAAGATTGATTACTTTTTAACATAGTTATGGTTATAAACACAATGTAAAAAATTTATCCGTCAGACCGTTTAAAAATTAAACTTAAATTATTTACAAAAATAACAAATTTAAAATTGAACTAGTACATTCCAAGAAAATCAAAGTTCATCTTCAAAACTTCAACAAAATATCAAATTTTAAGGACTTTCAACAGGAATTTTAAATTTTTGTATACGGATTTAGAAACGTCGTAAAATTATGCATTAAATGATGATAAAATCTTCGATTGCAAATTAGGACAAATTTTTAGAATTCCTGTGAGTCGACTTTTTATAAATAATGCAAAATTTTAAAGACTTCCAATAAGAATTTGATTTTTTTTAAGATATTAAAACTTCTTAAAATTCTGCATCTAATACATTTCAAATATTGTAACCTTTCTAATTGGAAACCTTCAAATTGTTTATGAATTGTCAAGGAATTCATGGCTTCAACTTCTTTAACAAAAAAAATTAAATTTAAATAACTTTTGACAGGAATTTTTAATATTAGTAAACGGATTCAGAAACTTCATTACAATTAAATAGAACAGTTTAAGTCAGAAAATCTCAAAATCGAAAAATTTCGGAGTTTTGACTTTTTCTAAATAATACAAAATTTGAAAGACTTTTAATAGGAATATTAAAATTTGCTAAAAAGATATTGAAACTTCATAAAATTTTGCATCTAAAACATTTCAAAGAATATAACATTTACGATTAAAAATCTTGAGTATATTCAATTGAAAAATGTACTAGTCAATTTCATGAAATTCCAAGATTCAACAAGAACCAAATATCAAAGTTAAAAGACTCCACATCATTTTTTTTATATGTTTATAGATGTTTATCTGTAAAAGCACTTAGAAACTCCGTAAAATATTTCATTAAACGATTCAATTGAAAATTAAGACGAATTTCTAATTTCGACTACTTGTAAAAAATTCAAAATTTAAAACATTTCTAATAAGAATTTTAAAATTTGGCAAAAGGATATTGAAACTTCTCAAAATTCTGCATCTAAAACATTTCAAATAATTTAATATTTCTTGCTAGAAAACTTCAAAATGTTCAATTGAAAAATGAACTAGTCGATTTCACGAAATTTGTGGATTCAACTTCAAAAAAAAATCAAATTTAAAGGACATTCAACATTATTTTTAATTTTTGTAAACTGATTTAGACACTTCGTAAAATTCTTCATTAAATGGTCAAATAATAGAATATTTTATTCCAGAAAACTTCTTTTTTTTTCATTTTTTCAAAGTTTCAAATTTTAACAGTAATATCAAAATTGAATAACTTTCAATAATAACTTTATTGAATAACTTTAAATACGGTAAACAGATTTAGAAACTATTGCTTTAAACAATGCTTAAATAATATAAAATATTTCGCCAGAAAACCACAAAATCTTCAATTTTCAAATAAACATTATTCAAACACAAAAACTGTTTACGTTCTTTCAAAACAAAGTTTCCTCAACTATGATCCCTTAAATTATAGTAATCATAGTTAACCACCAACTAAGTAATGATATAACCGTGAATTGTACAAAAATGTAACCAATTATTAGAAAGCCATTCAAATTCTAACCAATTGAATAGAAGTGAAACAAACTCTCGTCTGAACGAAAGCGAAACGTCAAACGCAAACTTGAAATTGAAATTAAAACTTACCTCATCAACTGTCAGCGGTAAGGTGACTCGGCTGCGAATCAAACAAACAAAAAACCACGTTAAACACTGTGTCAATGATGCGACAAGCTTGCAATCACGGTGATCGAGACACATATAAACATACTCAGACGCACGCACATTGCAAGCAAGTAGCAATGTCATACAATTTAATCACTCAGCAACACAACCGCTGATTAAATGTGATCGTTATCACGTCAATATCTCCAAAATATAAAAACTGTTAACTAAATATTAATTTGTAAGAGCACCTAACGTGATAAAGTCGACTTTATAAAAGTGTATGAACTTTGGAAGGTGCAAAGTTTTGTACTAACTAAAAAACAATATAAATGAAGTAACTAATAGTACAAAACGAAGCTACAAAAATACGCAAACGTATGCATGTCATCATTAACGGACTGAGTAATCATTATTAACGTTTTGTGGTGTAGCAGGCATAAAATAAATTTTCATAAATTTATTGGATGTCAGAAATTGAAAGTTTTCCAGAAAAACATGTTAAAACTACTTGTGAAAAACAGGTCGTCGTGAAAAAAAATAATTTAAAAAACATGAAATAAATTTCAAGATTGTACATCGAAAAAACTGGGGCAATGTGCATAACCTTGAGGCATGAATAAGGTTAGGTTGTGTTTCTGGAGAATTTTTTTTAGATTTTTACTCGAGAAATATTCAAAAAAAATAACAGAAAAACTTACTATTCTTTGATAAGCATGTTGGTGGTGTATGTGGGACGTGGTTATGCTGGTTTTCCTTCCCTTGTTCGCCTGCTGACTGCCCTGCTGGATTCTAGAAGGTTTTTTTGAGGGGTTATCTACCTTCCTGCTGAATCGGGGGGTGGTTGTTGGTTATGACTAGTCGATTCGCTATAGACTTTGAGAAAATCCACGCGATTTGCACCTGTGCTGAAGTCTCGAAGTTTTTGCAGGACGCAGGAGAAACGTTTGTAAGACGTACCGATCCACTCACAAAGCGTTTTTCCTTACTTTATCCAGTGGAGATGGGAACGAGTGGTTTTAGGAGTGCGTGGAGAGCGTCATACACGCAAACACGCGTCGATTCCTGCTGCTGACGCCTGCCGTCGTTGCTGCGGTGTGTGGCAGTTTTTGAGGCGAAGGGGAAAAAATGAGCCGATATGCGCCCACCCGCCCGTTTTTCGCGATTCTGTCAGCGGACGGCAGTGCTGTGGATTTCGGCAGGAATGACTCAGGCGCACGCGCCTTTCCGGCCTTCGTGTCTATTCGCCGGCGTTCGTCGAATCCTGCTGGCGAATGTTTCGATGCGTGGTGGTTTTGGCAAAGGTGGAGGGAGGTGATCGGTGATGGGAATCCTGCGAGTCCTGCAAAGCGCACACGTCAATACTAAACCGAGTGCATTGTGTATACACACGAGGGTTGTTGAAATATGACTAGTTACTAACAATTATTTTTTGGGTTCCTGCTGCAACGAAGTCGGCGATTACTGCAAATGATTAATGCAACTGCACGAGAGGGGTGTCAATTACCATATCGCAGTTTGAAGCGATTAATTATGAACGTGAGAAACACACGCAACACAATCACATATAATATTCACGGCGACGAAATTATTGCATTAATTAATAATGCATGTAAGAAAGAACGTTGGTAAAGAAGTCGTTTAACTTCGGATATATGACAGAAATTATTGACAGATGACAGTTGCAGGTTTACCAACCGTGTTCACATCTAGGGATATTTCAATATTTTCAAAATGTAAGAAAAAAAAAACGTTAAGAAATCGTTTAAATCCGAAGTTTAATTTCGACAGTCTAAAAAACTAACTCTATTTTAATTAGTTAAATCTATGAAATGCTATATAATTCTGTTCAATCCATTTAAATAGTTTTAATATAAAAATTATAAACGAAAAATTGACAGATGTAAATTTACAGGTTCACCAACTGTAAAACTTTTAGGAATTTTTTACTTCCCCCCAAATATAAAGCTTGCTTCACACATCATGTGAAACAACTGTCTAATTCATAAAAGTTAGCCATAAATGAAACATACAAATTCCATTGCAATCTTTAATAAACGTAAACCTACTTAAATATACTTTTGTTCCCTCCAAAATCCCAGATTTCTTAAACTAAATATTTAAAGAAGCTTGTCTGGTACTGATAGAAGTACCCGTTGTTGGCTCAGATTGGGGTAGATTAAGTTTACTCATGTTTTGCATATCCAACTGTGCTTGAGCAATGTCACTCAAAGCCTCTTGAATCTTTTCCAGTAGTTGCTGGCCGTGTGATACGATATCATCTAATCTTTCGGCAGCATCTTGATTCTCACCCTCCAAAACTTGTAGGCTTTTCAGCTGCAATTCGGTGGAATTCTCTTCGCTTGGAAGCGACTCGATAAGCGTGTCGATATCTTTAGCACAACGTGCGATTAAGGTTGTAAACAGTTGTACGTAGTCTTCTTGTGATTGTTGCTGCGGTGTTTGTGAGCCAGCACTGCCGAATTTGCTAGGAGAGGCAAATTGTTGGAGAATACCAATGCTGTTGCAAAAGTGCTCAGCTTGCTAAAAGGTAAAGAATGTCAACTTGTAGATGATGTAAACGGTAGAAAATGATGCTTACCTGGTTTATACAGTCTTGTAGTTGGGTTAAACGGTCAGCCATCGTTAGATTATCGAGTTTAAACTTTGAGATGTGTTGTAGTTTTCGAGTTTTGTTTGATTCAGTTGAGTGTAAATTTTTAGGTTAGTGTTGAAAAATGACAGCAAATGTTCGGATGTGTTCGGTAAACTTCGTACCATTTCGTAATATTCGTAAAATTTCACATTCAACTATTAAAAACTTGCATAAATCGAAACAGTGAATTGCCTATAGTAACGTTTTTCAATCACTTTGTGGGAATGTTTCAATACATTTGCGAAACTTTTTTTCAACTTCCAAAATTTGAGGCTTATTAAATGACACTCGATAATCTTCGGAATGTTGTCCAAAATAAAATGTAAAGCTTCCAACACACTTATCTTTAAACATAGGTAAATATTAAATTATTTATATATTTTAATCAAAACTCTCTGCGTTCTAACACAATAAACACATAATTCTCACGTTAGAATATTGTCTTGAGTTGCACGCACCGCCCTCCCGCCCATCTAAATGACGAAATATAGACATTTAAGTGATCAACAATGCAAACAACGAATATACAGTTTCTCGATGGAAGCACTTAGCGCAAATCCTCACCGAAAAATATACATTATATTTTGGTGTATAATAGAATTATATCGATAGAATTGCAATGATTATGTGACGTAATGCTCTCAAACTCCATTTACGTGTAAGGCTTAGAAATAGGTTAGGTAAACTTGTCGTTGTTGAAAGTTTAGGTTAGGTTAGGGTTAGGTAAGCGAAACAAACTGATGACATTTCTTGAAATGGTTATTTCAAAAAGCTTTTCATCTGTTTGTTTTGATTGTTGAGAGCCATTTCAGCGCGTTCGGCCTTGTTTAATAGGGAATCGAGTTTATCGACATGATTGTCCATCGCACGAGATAAATCCGAGCGACGTGGACTTGGCGCAACTTCTGCCACAGAGTCTTTGGCAGACGGCGGTGGAGTAGCTTCAGTTTCATCACTGGATGCAGTAGTTTCAGAGGAGCCTGCGGGAGTACCGCCGATTTTTGTACGGATTAACTCCGTCACTGAGCCACAACGCACCTTAAACAGTCGAGTGTTACTATAGCGTTATATATTTTTTATGGTTGAGCTTTTTACTTTTATGGTGTTTAAAGTAGAAGTTTACTTACTTTAAATCGATCTAAACGCTTTTGTGTCGCTGATAGGATACTGTTTAGTTCGTCGAGCTTTCCTCCGGTTGATTTGAGAGCTTCTCCTTGTGATTCAGCTGCCTTTTTAATAATAATTATTTTAATGTTTTGACAAATACATTTCAGTATTGTAATAAATGGAAATTAAATATGTACGAAACATGAACGTACAAATATGTATAAACACATCATGGACGCATGATAACATGGACTGCCTATATAGAAGCACAAAATATTTCTCTGAGGTTCATAGAGGTCACCCCGATCACTCTATTACTAGGGCGAATTTGACAGCTATTCATTTAGTGACTTTTGTTATATCATGTTACATATCCTGCAAACATGTTACTCTATAGCAGTGTTATCCATTTATTTTTATAGCGGTCTGGAATGCATTTTTTTAGCGTGCCACCTTATGAAAAGAACATATCTCGGAAATGACTGAACATACATTCATTCAGAGAAATTTTCAGAGAAGTGGTGTAGGCGCCTCCACTGAAAGTAACAGGCTCATATTTGCATTTCCCTCTTTGTTTTTATATTGTTTTAAGCATAAATTAAACTTTTAATGATATGATATATATTTTTGAAAAGCCAATAAATATCTATAAGTTGATATACTACAAACTAAATTGTGAATATCGAATCAAAAGGTATTGGCCATCAAAATGTCAAGTTTTTGGCAGACTTGACTAAATTTATATTTCGTGAGTTTTCCGAAATATTCTTTTAAAAAGTGATGAAAAAATTTTCATATTTGAAAGAGTACATCATAAAATTCCTGTACATATCAAAAAAAAAATTCGTAAATCAGTTTCAAATTTATAAAGGTTTCATAAATAAGAATTTACATAACTTCATGTAAAATATTTATATCATTTTTTTAATATATCTTGTTATATACAGAAATTAATCTGGAGAGGACGCCTGAGAAGCATCAAATTTTAACGATTCATAGACATTTTTAGAATTCGTGGTGCCGGCGCCTCCACAAAAACCACAGACTCATATTCGCATTTCCAATTTTTTTTTGTCAACGTTTATAAATTAAACTATGAATACCATGTTGTATATTTTTGAAAAGCCAATAAAATTATCTATGATGTACAACAAACTAAATTCTGAATAATTAATAAAAAGTTATGGGTCATTAAAGTGTCAAGTTTTTGACAGAATTTTTAGCAAATTTCTCTTTGGTAAGTTCTCTAAGCTTTCTTTTAGAAAGTAATGATAAAACTATGAAAATTGAAAGAATACATCATGAAAAGTGCATTCACATTAAAAAGCACATAAAACAGGTACTTAATTTTTTTAACTGTTTGAATATGATTAAAACAAAATAGAAATAAAATCAACATAAAACATATAATAAATAAAAAAACTTACCTCCAAATTAGCAGCTTCTACAGCCTCCTCCTCAACTTCGGTGGCAAGCCGACGATTCTCTTCAGCTTCGCGTTTCCTCTGCTGAAACTCCTCGTAATCAGGTTTGCCAACGCCAAGGAGTTCCGCTCGCATACATTCGTACTCATAAGTACCTTCTGCCATTGTATTCTTCTTCACACTCTCCGATTTCTTCCAAATTTCTTCGGCTGGATTTAATCAAATCTCCTTTTTTCCTTTGTCTTTCCCTTAAACCAATAAACCAACACTTTCACTGGTTTCACCAAGTGGAATCAACAATGAACGTGTCGAAACTAGGTCTCACAACATATTCAACCTTGCAGACACCTCTCTACTATTCCAACCGTGCCTGTTTATTGATTTCCTGCTGCAATCACCCAAATCCTTCCAAAAAACACTGTTGCGCACGCGTCACACAAACACGAGCAATATTAAAAAAAAACACATCGAATTAGAAACAAACTTGTGTAATCCGAGTAATAAACGATGACAACTATGTACATTGAAACGGATGAAAAGATGAAACATCTCCATACAATTATTTATCTTTTACGACGAATGTCATTTTTTTCTTTCCCGAAATCGAACCTAACTTAAAACTTAGAAAAATATGATGTTAGTATATACAAAGGAATTGATGAATTGTCCAATTATCTTCAACTTGATCGAAACCTAACCAAATTTTGTAAAAAATCGTTTAGTTGAGCGTGCCTCGACAGGTGGCAGCACCACACAGACACGGAATCTTCTGGTCCTCTAGGGGGAATTTGTAATCGTAGGTAATCTCCTCGTTGACGCCGATTGGTTGTTTTGAGTAAATGACGATCTTCTTCTGGGATTCGATTGTGATGACTTTCGCATAACAATTTGGCTAAGAAAATATCAAGTCATTAAAAAATGGAAAAATCAAAAATCAACGATTAAAGCTTTAAAAAATGAAAGGATGATTGGAAAGGCAAAGAATACTTACATTACAACTATGATTGATAAATCGCGCCAGGTTACCAGCCTTCGTCGCGTCAATAATGCTTTCGAAATCAATCCGGAAGAGATACGAGCTGCCAATGCCGATAGCTTCATACTGTCGCTCGCGGAGATCGGCGAGCGTGGGTCGTACCCGCTGGCCAACGTATTCGATGACCATCTCGTCGGCGGCGATCGGCTCCATGGCGAACAGGCCCCAGTCGTGGATGGAGGACTTGGCGAATTTGATCTGCTTCTTTCGGAACTTCAGTTGGTTAAATTTCAGCAGGTCCGAGTCGGTATCGATGCCGAACGCAGTCAGAAGGCGGCGTTGATTGCTTCGAGCTTCACGTGATAAACCTAAATAAGAACATGTTTAAAGTTTAAAATAAATCTGACATTTTCTTTACAAATTGAACCCGCTGAAGCAAGGGGAATGCATTGAATTGTCCTCCTTGGAATTGAAGGAATGCATGAATTGTATATATATACCACATATATTGAAATAATTTCTGATAAGGGGATTTTCGCGTTTTTAAGCCGTTTGACAAAAAATCTAACTTTAGTTACAAATAGGTTAAGGCATGTATTGCTTAACAGTGACAGACTTTTGTGCTTCCCACCATTGGACTTTAAAGCTGCAGGTTTATGCTTTGTCCAGCAATATATACCTTTATCAATTTGTGTCCAAACTTTGAATTTTTAAAACTTTTTTGATTGGTGGCGCTGTGTATCGTAATGTGCAACGCCGGCACGTGGCATATGTTACCGTTGAGATATTAGTCAATTCATCGAAAATTTTAGTCACTCCACGGATGTGAAAAGGAATTGCCACTTTGAAAAATTATGTAGCATTATCTTATTTTGTTACTAGTTTCGCTATTGTGATTAATGTTTTTGATTAGTTCAGTTACTTTGCATATCTTGTCTCAGATTAGGATTTAGTTACTTGTTTTAGATTAAAAGTAAAATCAATTGATGTTTACTTAACAATGTGCGCACACGAATTGTCCGTCATAGATTTTAATGGAAATTGTGGTATTTTGTGCGTAGCAAATATACTGAAATCATTTCAAAACTTGAAGCAGCAAGTCTAAGTTAGGCTAATAGGCTAAACGCGCTGATCAGGAAACTAATATAAAGAAGCTTGCTCTTAAATCAACATTTACCATAAACAATTTGTGATAAAACTTTTAAGTTTTTTGGCAAACGAGTCAAAACGGCGAAAACGGTTAATGGGATTTAACAGAGATTATTATAAAATATAAAATAATTTAACTTATTTTAATATATAGACGAACAATTCATGCACTCCATTTGTTAGATCAGGTATAATTTATGTGCAAAATACGCGAAGGAATAAATTTTGTAAAAACATAAGAAAATCGTATCAAAACAAATTTTGAAAAAACTGAGAAAATCGTTTCAAAACAAACATTTAAAAATTCAACATACCTTGCTGTTGTTTGACAACAGGAACAGTACTCGGCGACGTATTCGTAATATTCCTCGCATGATGATACTTGTACTTCGCCTTCTCCTGTGGTGCAATCTTATAATACCCCTCCGTCCTCGCACTTCCAGTCGCATGCACGCGCCAATCATCCCGCTTCCGCTTCCTGGACGTAGGCAACGCATTCAAATCAGTCGGACAGTGATCCACCCAATGCGTATCATTCAGCCAATAACCCATACTATCATTCGCCAGTAGGGCCTCGTATGAACTCTTCATATACGCCACATCCTCGGCGTCAATACCGCGCGTGAGAAACTCGTACAATATAGTCATCTCCGTCTGCACATCACGCTTGGTATACTTAACAACCTTGGGCGGTTGCTGGACTTGATTCTGCTGCCGCTCAAAGAACGTCTGCTGATCGAAGAGATTCTGCAACTCCTGGAACTTCCTCTCCTTGGGTTTCTTCGTCCTTGGCACCTTACGCGATGACTTCTCCTTCACTGGCTTCTCAGTCGACGTAACCTCAGGTTGTGTCGAACTCAGAGTAGATGGAGCCAAATAGCCATGGTCGTGAAGGATCTGCTCTTTCTTAACCTCCTTCTTCACATCCTGTTCGAGATTCTCCTTCTCAGGATTCTCGTGGATTTCATTGACTAATCCAACGTCAGCTACAGCTTCGTTGCCCTCAGACGGCTGTGGCATACAGTAAGAATGCTCAATGGCAACCTGTGACCTTGGGCTGGACACATCCGACGAGTCTGATAGACGGTCTTTGCCATTCAAGGACTCTCGACGCTTGTCTACCACTTCGCCAACGTCCTTCTGAGAGGCCAACAAAGCCAGAGCTTCCACAGCTGATGACTCCAAATCCATCTGATTCTCGTCTTGTGTTCCTGTGATTTCCTGAGAAGAATCGGGAAGCTTATCCTTGCGTTTCTTCGGAGGACGTTTATCTTTCTCCTTAAGCTCCTTCTCAAATTCCTTTTCTTTAGAAAGACCCTCGGAAGGTTTACTATCCTCTTTCGTAAGTTGTTCCAACTCCTTCTGCTTTGCTTCCAGTTCCATTTCCAGACGTTCCTGCTCAATCTGCTGCATCCATTCCGTATTCCTCCTTCGCCTTTCTAAATACTCCCGTTCATCATCCGATAAATCGCTATCACCATCCAACAATTTATCCAGGGTACTCTTCTTCTTCTCCTTCTTAGGAGTCGCCACCTCTTCCTCCTCGACTTTATCTTCCGTCTCCAACTGCATCGGTTCCGGCGTTACACAGCGTGCCTCGATGCCATCATCGATAGACGATCTTGAAATATCATCCAGGTCCATATCAGCCAACGGAGACATATCATGATCATTCCTGGGCACTGGCGTTTTTCTCCCAATGGGTGTCGTTGATCTTGATCTAGACCTTGACCTCGAGCGTGTTCTATGCCGTGACAAACTCCTCGAATGTGAACGATGACGGGGCATACTCTTGGACCTCGATAGACTCCTCGTTCTGCTCCGGAAGTGTCGATGATTTCTCACTTTAGGTCTTCGATGTGTCCTATGCGAATGTCTCGAATCCGAGTCTGAAGACTCATCATCCGAAGACGATGATGACGACGAGGTGTAACTCGACGAAGAACTAGTGCTGGCCTTTCGAACTCTTCGCATCCGAGGAGGCTGCGAGCTTGAAGTATCATCATCAGAGTTTTGAACAATTTCTTCATTGTCTGAAGCCTTATCCTCGTCCATCCTGACCGGACTCGGAAGTTTCTTCCTTCGAAAACTGGGCATTTTCGGAAGGGAGGCTCGTAAACCTAAACCTAGACTGTCAAAACTATCTCGGTTGGAGTCCAGCAGGTAGTTGATGTTGTCTTTTGTAGGTTGCTCAGTAACAGGTTGATCCTCCTTCTTCTCCTGTTGTTTATCGCGTTTCGACTCCTCCTCCCACCATTGCTCAAACTTCTTAAAAGCCGTATTCTCAACCATTTTCTTGTTGAAATCTTTCTTGAGTATCTGCTTGAGTTCTTGAGCAATCTGTTCGACGACCCCCGAGATGGTTGTCGCATGTGGGTCTTCTTTGCATGTGATGGCCGCAGGACGTGGCAGGAATGATTGGTACGCCTGCTGGAAAGGAAACTGTCCGATTGTGTATTGCGACATGTACATTTGGTGCGTGTACGGGTAAGTTTGGGTCCGCCAGTCTGGAGGGGCAGCTGTGGGAGGTGCAGGAACACCTCCATAGCCGGGATAACCATAATATCCCTGCTGGCCGTAGGCGAACTTCGCTTCAATTGACTCAACAATCTTCTCGTTGCTACTCAGAGACGAGAGCGACATTTCATCATCGAGGGACTTGGCCGGTTCAACTTTGAAATCAGCAATGGGGCTATAATTCTGTCCGCCGGTAAGAAGTTCATCCTCCGACGAGGAAATATCCGAACCAATCTTATCGGCGCTGTTCAACAGGCGGCGCTGCTCACGCTGTGCATACTCGATGTTCTCGCGATAGCACTGTAGGTAGACGTCTCGATCCTCAAACGGGGAGGGGAATGGCGAAAGAGGCGGGGATTCTTTAGGCGGGGCGACCGCCGCCTGGACGAATGTCGTGCCAAAGGCGTCAGGTGCTGGGGGATTAATGGGTAGGTCAGAGAGTGAGACGCTTGAGCGCTCTAGAAGATAGAATAGTAATAAGTATACGATGCAAAGATAATAAAGATATTTTAGAAGCAAAGAAACACTCTAAGAACTTAAAAAAATACTATAAAAAGAAAATTACTAAAAACGATTCTTTCTCACCATCTTCACTGTCGACAGATGGCACATGCGGACTTTTCTTTTCATCATCACTATCCGGAAAACTAAGAAACGGCGGCGCATTCGCCGTTTTCCCCTTGAGCAGCATAGCAATTCGCGTATCCAAGTCGAGCGTTTTCGAATCCTCCTCTTTGCCTGGCTTAATCGCATCCAGACTGAACGTATCTTTATCCTTGTCGACCTTCTCTCTATCACGTTCTTTGCGCCGTTCCTTTTTCGAGCGACGCTTTTCTCGCTTATTCTCCGTGTTATGATTGCTGCTACTTGGCGGCGGTGGCTGGTCAGTCTCAGGCATCGTGGTAGCCGCCGTCGCCGCTGGCCATGGTTGCTCGGGCCACGTGCGTGGAAGAGGCGGCCATGAATTCATCGCGTACGCGTTGTAATGTTGTGCATAACCTGGCATCATATTGTAATCATATCTAAAAAAAGGAGAAATAGTATCAGTGATAAAGAATGAGTAACATTAAAAATAATGTATGTGAATATCACATGCATTCATATTGGGTGTAGGTGTATGAATACGTATGTGTACCTGATTGAGTATAAAAGTATGAATGTGTGTGGGAGTGCACATGTGTATGTGTGTTAGTGCGTATGTGTGTGTATGTGTTAGTGTGCATGAGGGTTTATGAATGTGTATGTGAGTGCTTGTGAGAGTTTGACTGTATGTGTGTGTGAAGTATGCTAATGTGTGTAAGTATGCATGTATGTGTAAATGTATGTGTGTATGTGTAAATGTATATATGTGTGTGAAAGTATACATGTGCGCGTGTATGTGAATGTATGCATGTGTGTATGTGCCTGCGTGAGTGAAAGTATGCATGTTCGCGTGTATGTGAAAGGATGTATGTGTATATGTGAAAATATACGTGTGTGTGTGTGTAAGTATACGTGTGTGTGTGTGTGTGTGTGTGTAAGTATACATGTGTGTGTATGAAAGTATGAATGTGTGTATGTGTGTGTGAATGTGTGTGTGAATGTGTGCGTGTGTAAGTATTCATGTGAATCTGTGTGTGCTTGTGTGTGTGTGTGTGTAAGTATTCATGTGAATCTGTGTGTGCGTGTGCAGGTGTGAGTCCATGTGGGAGTTTGTATATGTGAGTAGATGTGAAAATATGAGTGGGATTAATTGTGTGAGGGAGTATATATAATTCGTTTGTGTAAGGGTGTGAGAATATGTGTGAATGTGTAGTATGTGTATGTAAATGTGTGGTGTCTATGTAAACGCATGTCTATGTAAGAGCAGTTATGTATGTGACTATAGAAGTGAATGTATATTTGCGTGTATATAGGAGTATATGTGTGAGTAGGTGTATGTGTCTGAGTATGAGTGGGTATGTACCTCTGAGAGTATGTGTGTCTGTATATTAAAAACAAATTATCAACTTACATAGGTGTAGCTTGCGCTGGTGGAGGAAAACCAGTAGGTGGCGCCACACTTGGAGTCACATACTCCGCATATTCCTGATGATATACCTCCTTCGGCGCCGGGGAATAATCATTCTTATAACCACCTCCTCCACCTCCACTTCCACCGCCACGATGATATCGTTCCTTTTCATGCCTACCATCCTTCCGATGATGATGTCGGTCATGTCGATCGTCACCTTTTCGTCGATCTCGATCCCGCTCATCTTTATAGTCTTTGTATTTCTCATCGTCGTAGCCACCTCGTGAACTTCGAGAGTTCTCATCATCGCGACTCACCATAGGCGGTGGCACTTTTTCTTCCTTCTTCTCCTCCTTTTTCTTTTCGACAATCGGCGGTTTCTTCTCTGTGGTGGCGTCTTCGAAACGCGCCTTGACTTTCTCCGCAAATGGATCCAGAACGACGTCGAGGATTTTACCCATTACACTCGTCTTATTGAGCTTTTCGACGCAGAGGCGCGCTTCACTCACCAGCTCGAAGACGACGCGCCCGAAACCGAGGTGCTTGTTCGTCACAGGGTGGTAGTAGATCTGCAGCTCCTCGACGGTGCCGTATTTCTGCACCATGTCCTTGAGGAATTGTTTGTGGATGTTATCATTCAGGTGGAAGATAGCGACTTCGATCGCTGGCGGATCTCCGACATAATTTGTATCTATTTTAAATCTAGAAATAAATTGCTTAAGTCATAACCATAAGACGTTGTAATAATTCTAAGATAACCTAGATTAGTGATTAAGTGAGTTTCAAATGTTATCTGTCAAATTGAGTCTTCGTCTGGTGTATGACAGCGTCTTTAGGTTGTTACAAAACATAACTTTTCGGGGTTATACCACATAGATTGAGATAACTAATAACTAAGTGAATATAACCAAATCAAAAATATCGAATCTAACCTAACATCAAATCAAACATAAATCTAATAAGATTTTTTAGGGTAAATATCACTAACCTCGGCACAGTCAACTCCAGCGTCTCCACACGCGTCCAAATCTTCAGTTGATGTCTAGGATCCCTCGGCGTTGGCGAATTATACGATGGCTCACCCTGCACGAGCCCATCATAACGATACACCTTCGCACCGCCTTTCACAATCTGCGGGTCGCAAATCAGCTTGTAGTTCTTCGGTTGAGACGCCTTCGCATTATTCAGCTGCTGAGCACTATTTGGATTTAACCGCTCCATCGTCCCATTCATTCTGACCTGCAATTAAAAACCAATTAAAAACGGCACTATAACATCCACCAAGAAACAACACTTACCGAAATATTAATCAACTCGGTTCATACACATAACTTCCTAGCATCGCTTGTGATCCCTGCCTCTTTAAGGTTATGTTTACTATTTTTAACTAAATGTAGTTGGGGTTGAAAATCTGAATTTTTCGCTTTCGTTGTGCTTTTTCAAAAATTAAGCGTTCTGGAACGATGGGGCGTTGAGGCAGATCCGTTGCACGGATTTTGCAGGCCAGCAGGACGCTTCGATGGTCGTTTTCTGTGTTTATTTACACGAAACGGCACAGCGACATTGTTGACGCGATTTTCTTGCCGCCGCGCTGCTCCCGCTATCGTCAAGCGTGCCTCGCTTTTTTTCTTACACTACCGGCGAATTGTTTCAATTATTATTGTTCTTTTCTGAGCTCGCGCCGTATGAAAACGAATACAAAAAACACGAACAACGCGCTCTTATCACAGCTATCGTTGACTGTCAAATGCGGATGTCAAAAATGACAATTGCAAGTCGACGAAGCCGAAGATACACGAAGTAATTTTACGTTAGCTACTTCTGTTTCAACAACTTTTAAAAACCATAAAAATTACCAAATACAAATTTCCTCCATCAGAAATAAATAATAGTAAATAGTAAATAAATTCATAAATTAGTAATAAACGATCATATAAATTAATTATCAAACCAGAAGAATCAAAGATGTCGTAAATAATAATTCATTTTCCAGCTTATAAAAACACTTTGTATAAGTTGATGCGTTCGGGTATTATCGGTTTTGCTGTCAAAATATTCCTGCAGGACAAGTCCTACTCGTCTTTATTGTACCGAGTCTTGGATCTCCTCGATTTTTACTGAAATTTTACGCAAAACCACAGAAAATGTTCGAAAACTTCTTCGCAAAGCTGGGTGAAATCATCCCAAAGGTGCGCGCCGATGATGAGCCGGAATTGGTCGACCCACAGCAAACAATTAGGGTATTGATCTCGATTGGTTTTAAATCTAACCTAAATTTATGAGTGAAATTACATAATATCTTCAAAATTTGGAGAGAAAATTCTACTCTATGTGAGTGAATTATGTGAATTTTTCGTAGGACAAATGCCGTGATGACTCCCACGTAAGGCCCTTGTTGAAGAAGTACGAGGAGTGCAACGATCGCGTGAATTCACGCAGCCAGACGACGGAGACCTGTGTCGAGGAGTTGTTTGACATGCTGCACGCTCTCGATCACTGTGTTACACCTAAATTGTTCCCTAAGCTTAAGTAAATTAAATCGTAAAGTGTAAAGTATGAGTAAGACAGTCGGAGCGTAAAAAAATGTTACATGCGACTGTCGGGTAGCTGGAAATAAATTTAGTTCGAAATTTACTTGACAAGTTGTCAAAAATTGTTTCTTAATCTCGTAATTTTGTCATAATTGTTTCTTGAGTCTTGTCATAATTGAGTTCTTGTTTGTTGACGATGGTGTTTACAAGATGCCTAACCCCTTTGCTTATTTAACCTAACTTTCAGAGTTTACTGTCAAGATTTTATAACCTGTATTTTCTGCTTATGAAATTATGACATTTGCTAATTTTTCTTGATTTGCTGTCAAAAAGTAGGTTTGCCTTCAAATTTTTGTCTGAATTAATAGCCTTTTGTATAGTGCAGGTAGATACATAGGGTAGATGTGTCCACTACGTTGTCAGAAAAGTAATCTAAAGTCATTTTCCTTGATTAACCCAACTTTTCTTAAATAACTCCGAATTGACTGTCAAAATTTAATAACCTGTATTTTCTGCTTCTCTAAGAATAACGATAACTAAATTTCCTTGATATGCTGTCAAAAAGTATATTAACGTCAACTGTCTGTCAAAATTTTTCGAATATTGTATAATGAAGACAAATATCGATGTGTCCACTGCGAATACTAGCAAAAAATTACTTAACTTCTTCTGGCCAATCTCCCTGATTAACCAAACTAATTTTATACAACTGTGAGAATTAACTGTCAAAGTCTCATAACCTGTACTTTCAGTTTTGTAAGTGTGACGTTAACTAAATTTTCTTGTTAAGTTGTCAAAAAGCATCTGATCCTCAAATTTTTGTCAAAATTAGTTGACTTTGGTATAGTAAGGATAAATATAGATGTGTGTCGCCTCTGCTGCGAATACTGTTAGAAAAGTTACCTAACCTCTTACCTCGAGTCATTTTCCTTGAATAACCTTGTAAAAAAGTTATTTACACAACTGTCAAAATTTACTCTCACCTACATTTCACAAAAACGCTTACTTAACACCATTGATGATAGAATTCTAACTGCATTAATTCTACGAAGGGGTTTCAGGGCTCGTGAGTAAATGGTTAGCTGTTAAAAAAATTAAAATACACAAAGATTAACTTGAAATACACTTATAATAATATATATAAAAATTACACTTGGCATATTTGGTACATATCTATGCCAAACGTGTATAAAGACGTTCTGAACGTGAATATACTAATTTTAACTTACTTAGTAACGCGTATTGATGATTTCTTTTTTTTTTTTTGAATGCAATGGGAATGTTAGTAGATGTACTAGGCGGGTCCTGAGCCCATCTGCCATACCGCCAGCCGCGCCATCTAGTACGAGCAGCTATGTAACTTGTTCTCGTTTGGCTCCTTCGGTTTTTGATTGCAGGAGAGGAATTTAAGGTTTATGATTGGTGTCAGGTTAGGAGAAAGATATTTAAGGTGAGAAGGAAAGTGATTATAGTTAAGGTTAAAAGGACGGTGACAGGATTAAGGTTAAAGTTTTGGTGTGGTTAGAAATGTGGTTAGGAAAATATTTGAGGTTAGGAGACGGGAGCACCACCACCCGTTTTCAACACGTCGAAGCACACCTTGCAGACGCGTACGGGTTTGTGCTCGCCGAATTTGATGATTGGCACTTCCTGATCGCTGCATTTCGAGCACAGCACGCGGCTGCAATGGCGACAATGATGCTTGCGAATGATGATCGTGAAACTAACGCCACACTCCTGGCACATATCGGTCGTGGACCACGGCACCTGCTGGGCGAGTTGGTCGAGAAGGCGATAGAGAAGTTGTTTGGTTGCTACCTAAATGTTCGAAAAAATATATAATTAGAAATTATATTAAAAAAATATATAAAAGAAAAAAACATGTAAAACGCCATCTAGGTTTCTTTACTTATCAAAACGTAGTTACAACGGCATCTATTGTCCTTTAAAGGCAGAACCATCTCCTAAAGCGCCATCTAGGGAATTTTTGTTTAAAAAAATATGTTGCTTACCTGATAGTTAAATATCGTGACACGTTCCAGATTCTCAACAGCAAGGCTGGCGTTAGATTTCACGAGGACTCGACAGAGATTACCATTGCCCTTCATATAGGCATGCAGGAGCGGCGAGTTGCCGTCGACGTCGGTCTTGTTGATCGGATATTCGGGCATGCATTCGACGAACAGCTCACATATGGCAGCAGAGTTGTCTTTGCCGTGCTTGCAGAGTTCGTGCAGTGGGTTGCGCCCCTTCAGATTAACTGCCTCGGCATCTATGGTCGATTCAGTCAGCAGAACTCGTATCTAAGAAGTAATTTTGTAGATTTTGACGTTAAAATGCGGCTAGGGGTACGTACGACATTGAGGTGACCTTCACGCACCGCAACATGCAGGGCATTATCGCCGTTCATATCAACCGCGTCGAAATCGGCGTTGTTCTGCAGGAGAGCGAGTACTCCTGGTGCATTTCCACTCGCTGCAGCCACATGTAGAGCTGTTTGTCTGTCAAAAGTTATTCCAGGTTAATCAAGGTCAAATGTTGTTTACAGGTTTGTGCAAGAATAAAGTCAAGTTAGGTTAAAATTAAATTAGGCTAACATAATTTAAGTTAAATTATGTTAGCATATTGGGCTATCTATTTTAAGATTGATTAATTTAGTATAATGTTAATTTGAGGTTAGGTTAAGTTAATAATGATTAAGTTATTAATGATAATTCGAGGTTAAACTTACTTATGAACATCTCGATCCTCAATACGTGCCCCAGCAAGTATCAAACTCCTGAGGAGTGTTTCATTGCCACACTTTGCCGCCAGATGTATAGGTGGCGTTAGAGTAGAGTCCTGCACACGCGAATTAACGTCCACCTGGATGGACAGCAGGAATAGGACACTCTCTAAATCGGCCTTCTTGATGGCGGTGTGCAAAAAATTGTGACCTCTAGCGTCAAACTGCGCAGATATATTTAACAAAGGTCAGTTTAATAGATTTGAAAGAAGAAACCCAAAATTAGGCTACCTGTTCAGCAGCGGAAGGCATCTTGTCGAGAATACTCTGCGCCGCTTTATTGTTTCGCACCGTTAGGGCCGTAGCGAATGGACTTAGGCCGGCCTTATCACGCAGACTCAAATCGATTTCGGGGACGCTCAGTAGGAGGGAGATAATCCCCGGATGTTGATGTTCGATGGCGAGATGCAGGGGTGTTTTATTGTCGCAATCACGTGCGTTTATATTCGCACGGTGTTCAACTAAAGTCTAAAAGAGATAAATAAATAGGTTACGTTCCTAAATTTAGGTTGCGTTACAATTTTTAGATTATGTTACAACATTTAGGTTATATTATAACATGTAGGTTATGTTTCTATATGTTGGTTATGTTTAAGTTATGTTTCTAAATTTAGGTTAGGTACCATATTCAGGTTAGGCAGTTGGGGAGAAAATACAAAGGACAAATATTTACCTGTACGACACGATCCAAGCCCCACTGACAACACAAATGCAACGATGATGCTTTATCTTTCGCCTCATCCCCACCTTCACCCCTCGGTCCCAGCATCCTAGGCGAATCCAAATCACATCCAGCCTGAACCAAGAAGATGGCAGCCGCCTCCTTATTCTCATCGATGGCACGATGCAATAGGGTTTGCTGACACCCTTCAGGCCCAGGTCCCCAACAGTCTGTATCAGCTCCATGTCTTACGAGGATACTAGCGATATTATCCTGACCTGAATCCAGCGCTGCCCATAGGGGACAATTACCCAATCTATCCGTTGCTGACATATCAACCCCTTTACAACACAATGCATCAACCACTTCTGCCAGTCTGCAATGTATTGCCAACTGCAATGGGGACTCGTAATCCGATGTCCTACAACAAAAGTCACCTTTAGAACCACTTCAGTAAACAGAGCCACCTATCGCGAATCCACCTAGCGCCATCTGTCGATCAAAAATTGAAGAAGAAAACTTACATTGCGTTAATATCAGCACCATGTTCCAGCAAGAATAGAGAAGTCTCCGGATCTTCCTTCATGATAGCCTGATGCAATAGAGTAAAGTCCTTCGAGTTTCGTACGTTGACATCAGCGCCACCGGCGATGAGAGTGGCCACTAACCTTTTCATGCCGCTACCAAGGGCCAAACTCACTGGTGTCTCCCCTTCATGGTCCCTAATATTGAAATCGGCTTTAATTCCGGTTTCCTGCTGATTGTAGGCTACTAAAGCTTGAATAGCTTCCAGACTATCCCCTAGGATGGCGTAGTGAAGCGCTGCACGTCTCTCAACCACGGTCAGAATATTAGGATTCGCACCCAGAGTGAGAATTTTCACAAGAAACTCTTCAGCATTCCTCCTGCAGGCGGTATGCACACACGTCTCCCCACTACTATTGCAATGATTGTAATTATGGGCGTAGTCCGCTAAGAACGTCGCCGCTGAAATAGCGCCGTCTTGCAGGAGAACCTGAAGCAAAGAGTCGTTGTTCTTGCTGTAGATGGCGTCCGCCTGCACAGATTTGCCGAGTAACGCCTTGGCGTATTTCTCCTCGCCGCCATCTAGTTTCAGGAGGGCGTAGAATAAGGGCGTATGGTCCTCGTTGGTCTTGAGATTCGCATCAAGATGCTCCTGCTGCAGGAGGAGATCGAAGATGGCGGCATTGTCAGCCATGACAGTGATGTGCAAAGCTGTATAGCCGTGCTTGTTCTGAGCGTTCAGATTGACGTTCTTGTTGAGGAGTTTCTCGCCAATGGCGACGGCCTCCGATAGGTGGCGGGCGTTCGCCAGCAAGTGAAGCGCCGTTTCGTTTTCGTTGCGAGTGGTGGTGGTAGCATCACAATTGGCATCAAGCAGGAAGCGTGCAGCAAAGGCATCTTCCTGACGGACGGCACGATGCAGGAGGGTTTCACCGGCGTGGTCACGAATGTTGATATCCGCATTGTGCTGGACGAGGGTTTTCGTGATTGATTCGTTTTGGGCGCGTAGTGCGAGATCCAGGGGGAGTTCACCGCTGGGGGACCATACGTTGACGATATCTGAAAGCTAAAATCAGAAAGAAAAAAAAAACATGATTGTTATTCGTTCTCCGTTTGGGGAAAAACTATTATTTTTAGTGCCCTTGTAAAATAGTAATGATAATGTGCCAAATTGCTCTTGGCATTATTTTAAATATTGTTTCAAGGTGCTAGATGCAAAAATGTGGATTTTGGATTTTTTTTTGTAAATTTGCTGGACCTGACATCCTCCAGGAATAAATATTTAGTAAAAGGCGAAAGTACTCCTTGAAAGCTCCAGTACTGCTCCTTCAGAGCTTCAATAGAAAAAGGCGAAAGGAAGTAAAGGGCGAAAGTGCTTCTTCAGAGCTTCACTTGACAAGCGGGACAAGCTGAAGAGTACTCTAAGAGCTAATTGTATGTCTAGATTGCTAAGCGTGTAGTAATTTCGGATAGGTAGCAAAACTATCCCATTCCATACCCGCAGCTATTTTTAGATACGAATCCCATAGTTAAGCATAGTTAGGTACTACCTCTCTGCGTCATCTAGGACTACGGTTACGATCAAGGTATTTCGTTATCTAAATATAGTTTTCCTCGCTTCTCAGGTGGTCCCTTATCTTGGTGGTTGCAGGACTTTTGGCGAGTCTCCACCTTAAACAAAGGCAACGCGCCTGAAGTGCCTATCTTCGGATGGCTTAGAAATTGCACTAAGTTCTCATCCAGGGATAAATATTTAGTAAAAGGTGAACTCAGTAAAAGGTAAAAGTGCTCCTTCAGAGTTCCAGTAACTCCCCTTGAGTTCAATTCAATTCATTGTAAAAGGCGAAAGATAGTAAAAAGCGAAAGGGCTCCTTCAGAGCTTCAGTTCACAAGCACGACAAGCTGAAGAGTGCCCTAAGAGCTAATTGTATGTCCCGATTGCTTAAGCGTGTGGTAATTTCGGAGAGGTAACAAAACTATCCCAGTCCATACCCGCAGGTATTTTTAGATCTGTAGCATTCAGAATCGCTAGGTTAGCCGGTACTACCTTTCTGGGCCATGTAGACTCACGGTTGCGATGAAGGTATTTCGTTTTTCTAAATAAAGTTCTCTTCGCTCCTAAGATAGTCCCTTATCCCGGTGGTTGCAGGACTTTTGGCAAGTCTCCACCTTAAACACAGGCAACACGTTTGAAGTGTGTACCTTCTGGGTGGTTTGGAAATTGCACCAAGTTCTCATTCAGGGATAAATATTTAGTAAGTGGCGAACTCAGTAAAATGTGAAAGTGCTCCTTTAGCGCTCCAGTAGTGCTCCTTCAGAGCTTCAAAGACGAAAGACAATGAAGGGCGAAATATAGTAAAAAGAGAAGGACAGTAAATGGCTGGAAAGTAAAGTGCTTCTTCAGAGCTAGAGTGGACCGGCTCGTGTGCTCCCTCAGAGATATGTCCCGATTGCCTAAGCGTGTGGAAATTTCGGATAGATAGCAAAACTATCCCATTCCATACCCGCAGTTAATTTTAGACAAGAAGTATTCCGAATCCCTGGGTTAGCCAGGACTATCTCTCTGCCTCATGTAGGCCCGCGGTTGCGATGAAGATATTTTGTTATCTAGATATAGTTTTCCTCGCTCCTTAGGTGGTCCCTTATTCAGTTGCTTGTAGGACTTTTGGCGAGTCTCCACCTTAAATAAAGGTAACGCGCCTGAAGTACACATCTTCTAGGTGGTTTGGAAATTGCACCAAGTTCTCATCCAGCGATAAATATTTAGTAAAAGGCGAACAAAGTAAAATGTGAAAGTGCTCCTTCAGAGCTCCAATAATGCCCCTTCAGAGCTTCAATAGTAGAAGGTGAAAGACAGTGAAGGGCGAAAGATAGTAAAAGGCAAAAGTGCACCTTCAGACCTTCAGTAGGCCAGTTTGCGTGCTGAAGAGTTTCCTCAGAGCTAATTGTATGTCCTGATTGCCCAGGCGTGCTGTAATTTCGGTTAGGTAGCAAAACTGTCCAATTCTATTCCCGCAACTATCTTTAGATACAAAGTATTCAGAGTCTCTCGGTTAGCCAGTACTACTTCTCTGCTTCATAGATCCCTCTGCTTCGTAGACCCGCGGTTGTGATGAAGACATTTCCTTATCTAAATATAGTTCTCCTCACCCCTCAGGATCATCAGGTCCCCGATCAAGGTTATAGGACAAACGACAAGTCTCCACCTTAAAAAAGCCAACGAGTCTGAAGGGCCTATCTTCTGAGTGCGTATCTCCTTCGCAAATCCACACTTCGACTTCGTATTTCACTCCTCATACCGCCATCCCACAATTTGTATACATTTAAAAACTAAGTATACGCTCATACAGAGTACTTATGATTTGCGGTAGCGTTCTAGTCATAAATTTTCACAGAAATTGCCTCTAAATTTAAATCCGATAACGCAAACTGTGCTCGCCTGATATGGGTTCAGTGAATTGCTCAGGAATTCATTCGCAATGTTCTCCCGTTTCCGGTTTTAAACGCGCTGAATAATTAACGAAGTTCATCAACACATTCCACCATAAAATAGGCGGTTCACATCTGTTTTAAGTTAAGCACAGCCGAACGAGTGCAAAATTCAAGGCTTTTCGTGCAAATTGAAAACGATTCTCTACACCAGGAAAATACAAACATGTGACGCATCCTGCTTCTTTCATCGAATACTGATTATCGCGACTAAAAACAAATTTTTCGCAAAGCTTCAGTTTCGCTGATGCTTTTTAAGTAGGTTCAGCAGCAATGTAACGGTTCGTCTTAAATGACTGGCCCAAAAATACGCGGAATTCGTCGACGTTTAAGTGGGACATGTTTGTCTGCACATATATGTATGTCCATGACCCAGAGAACTTGTATTTACTAAAGTTATTTTCGTGCAAATATGAAATATTTTCCGAAAATTTATATTAGCAGTATTCACAATCCGACTTTTTAAATTGACCTTCCTGGTGTCCACCATCTTTCAAAAATGTCGTCAGTACGGACACCGGTTTTCGGAATGGGACAGGGACAAATACACGAGACCAATCAGTCAGAAATAAACATGTGTATTTCCAGGTTCTGCGGAAACCGACTTATAGTCTCCTTGGGTATCACGAGCACAACTTTGAGAATCAATGTTTTAAATAGATATATCTGGATTATTATTCAGTATTCACAACCCCCCACTTCTAGTTATTCTATTAAATTTTCCAAACATTTCAGCCTTTTCCCAAACTTTATTTTTTTCGACCTTCTCAGTTTGAGATAAATCTTGTCACAAGTGTCTGACTGATACTCATAGATATTTCCGAGACGAAATTTCGAGAAGTTTCCAATTTTCAGAATTACTAAAATATCAGGTTTCGAAGAACCTTTTTACGGACTCGCCCAAGACGAGTGGACTGAGAGAGATCCATCTGTGGGAAGAGGGGGTAAGTCGAAAACATTGGATCCGAGACCAACTGTTGAGAAGTGGCACGTTACCTGCAGGGTGCCTACGAGAGATTCTCTAAAGGTATGTTGCCATTACATACCTTCGGAGAATCGGGAGAGGACGGGATAAAGAATCCGCGAAAACAGTTTACGATGGGGAAAGCGGATTAATAGTAGGTATTAAGAATTTGGGTTTTGGATGCAGGTAATACAAATATCGTGGTTGGAAAGATTATAGATGAAGGAGAAACATAATGCATGATTGGAAAGATTACAGATGAAAAAGAAGCATATTTTGATAAACTAAGAATAAGAAACAATTTTGATATTCCGAGAATGAGGCCTTAACAAAGTGCCAATCAGGTCCTCGATGCCTAATAACTGTCAGGGAACGAGTTAAAAACAGGACACTATGTCCTAAAGTACCGTTATGAAAACATGGGAAAGGAGGACGTCTGAGCACATAATCAGCTCGTGGAAGGTTTCAGAAACAGCCTCTTTGGAAGGATTTCCTGCTGGTCGAGGAAGTGGGCGGGTTATCCTTCCCTCTTACCCAAGAATGTTGTAGGTTTTATAAATAAACAAGGGCTCCTTCCTTAATAGGAAGATGGGGCAGAACAATATATCTAATCTGGTAGACCACTAGATGCTTGTTCCTTCACTGACCGCCTAAAACCTATATGCTATGACTGTCAACATTCTGCTTCATGGTCAAGCTGAAAATAAATAATTTATGACTTCCTAAAAGTCTAAACACGTTTTTACTAGGAAACATCGCCGAAACCTTGACCTCTAAACCTTTAACTATCATCAAAAGACCCTGAACCCTTCTAACACAGATATCAATGCCTCCTAGTCTAAAGAAAAACGTCAAACTATAAGAAACAGAATAAAATCAATTCTCAGAAGATAAACTACAACAATCTGAAAGGTTTCTAAAAAACGAACAAAGCCACAACGAAAAAAAAACCTGACAAACATATTTATTACAAAGCTAAAGATGATGAAGAGATGAAACGACCAGTTCGTTAATTATACATTCATGTTTCGTGTTCGTATGCGTACCCGACCTGGACCAAGGGGTCTAGGGACGTACCCAGAGAGAGTGGGGTATGATCTCCCCCATTTCCGCTCTTCGGTGAGTCGACTCACAGTCAAACATTTACAAACCTTCACAACATTCACGCTCCAGCTGAGCTTACAATTAGCTTTCGATAGCTTCAAACCGGAGGGCAGAAGAGCAGCATAGAGGACAGAAAACACACAGTCCACATATCGACATACCCGAGATACCCCACTAACAGTCAGACACGTGTTGTCTTTGTCTGCGTTACTAGCCGAACAGCAAACAACGAAAATGAAAAGAGAAGATGCCAAAAACCACCGCTAACTCGCCACGAGTCAGTCAGCAGTAGTCGTCAGCTTAGTGGCCGAGTTGTTTCCTGCTGCCCTGCTACGGTTGTAGCTACGCGGGCGATGACTACGGCGCCGGAGACTACTCGGACTACTCCCCGAAAAAGCATGCATTTCACCGAGAGAAGCCGCGTTTTGTTTGCGTCGATCGAGTCGTGACGTTGCAGAGTGGTAGTGTGTCGCCGACTGCGCGACGCGACAGATGTATGAATCGTAAACAAGTAGTGTATTAAATAACAGTCAACAGAAACGAAACGTCACATTACTTTAAATATTTACTATTTTTTACGAAAATAGTAGTAAAATCATATAAAGCATTATTTTTTAAATAAATGTTTAAATTAACAATATCCCGAAATTATGAAGGAAAATATGACAAAAAAAATATTAATAATTAATTTTAGTATAAACTGACAATGAGTAACTTTAAAAAATATTCAAATAAAAACTAAAATACCAAGTGGGAAAGCCAATAAAAATACTTATTTGATGAATATTTAAAAATTTTAAAGTTAATCAATCAAAAACTGGTTTTAAAACAAACAAAAAACAAAGTGAGACCAAAACAATATCAATAATTACTGTTGATTATAAATTGTAATATATATTGGACTTGAAACAACAAAAGCTGATTCAAGTTCGAAGTAAAAACAAAAATTTCAACACAACACAATCATTAAATGCCTAAATTTAACAACAATAACTAAATCCTAAAAAATGATAACTAAATTTAAAACTATTTAGTTTACAAAGAATAAGGTAACAAACTCGAAATTTAAAGGGAAAACATAAGAAACGTGTTATAAACCTACGTATATAGTTATTTTTGATATAAACTGACTGTATTTTAAATAGAACAAAAATATACAAAATATTAAAAATAAATCAAAAATACCTAGTGAAAAAGGTGAATAAACTGACTTGTTATAATAAATATTTTCAAGAAATTTTAAAATTAATCATAGAAAAACAGTTGATTTACAACAAGAAACCATTCAAGAGACAATTTTAAATTTTAAATTACTGCAGATTGTGAATTGTCACATAAATAGGTAATTGAAACATAATTTGACGAGATATTTTAATACCAACTAAATGAATTTGTTATAAGTACGAAGTAAAAACACAAATTTCAATAAAACCTTTGAATGTCTAAATTCAGCGCGACAAACAAAACATTGGAATTCCTAAATTGACACAAAAATTACTATTTACTACAAAATATGAACTAAACAAAAATTTTCGAATGCTATCTAACATAAAACTACATAAATAAAACAAAATTTCAAAGAATAAGGTAATAAACTCGAAATTTAAAAGGAAAACATAAAAGAAATATGTTATAAACCTACGTACACTGTTATTTTTGATATAAACTGAATATATTTTGAAAAGAGACCAACATATTTAAGTTTAAACTAAAATACTGAACGAAGAAACTGAATAATCGTTTAACTGACTTATTTCGTAAATATTTGAAGGAAATTTTTACATTAACCACGGAAAAACTTAATTTACAATAAAAAATAAGTGACAACTACCGATGTAAAAAATACCAAGTCCAAAATTGCAGTGATTTCTAAACAAAATCATCAAGTTTTTTACTTTTAAAGATCTAAAAACTTGAATATAACATTTATAAAGCATTACAAAGCATTAATAAGTATTAATAAAGCACAATTACAAACACCAATAAAGTAATAATCCAAAATTTCAACCATTATCAAACAAAATCTTAATAATTTCAACTAAAAGACTTGAAAAATTGTAACCCATCAAAAATAAATCTAATGAAACAAAATTTTCAAATGCAAAACATTTAAAAAGCGTAAACCTTATCAAAATTGAATCAACGAAGCAATATTTATGTTTCTATCGACTAATGATTAATAAATTAAATATAAAACTATGAAAAACTAATTTTAGGATCGTTAAATGTCATCAAAAGCAAACGAAATCTGCCTTTGTCAACACTAAATAATTGTGTGCTTTGAAGTGATAAATAATATTGTGATTATTCACAAACCTAACAATCAATGAGTGGTCAACAAGTTGCTGTGATTTTCCCACATACCAGTCGACAAAAATCGTCTAAACCAAACCAAAATAACTCAAAACAACTTTTAAAAATGAACAAAATGGAATACAGAATACGCTCAACATCATCATCAAGCCACTTCTCTCTCAATGGAATCAAATTTATCAAAACTGTGATACTCTTATTCATAATTATCAATATTAATTGTAAGTATCATCGATAGAAAGCATTTTAAGCCCTCGTTTCCTAAAAGAATTTCCAAGAGTTTATCTCGTAGTTCGAAAAATCTTGTAGAGGTTACGATGATTCATATTGTTTTTTTTATTAGTATTGTCATTCTCTATCTATGGAAATTTCAGATTTTCAACATTAAAATGATTCGTTTTCCGTTTATTATCAAATTTGTCAATAATATTTAACGTGTCAATAATACAATGCCATTCGTTGTCAGTAGAATAAGCGATAAGATAACAAGTAAACCGTTTGCATTTGCGTGTTATCTTGCTGTATGTCGCGAATTTATTGAATATTTTGCATGTTGTTTTTCAATGTATGAAATCTACGTTGAAAAACGAATGAATGAAATAAAATCGATATTTAATTCTTAATAGTTAAAGTCCCGTCGTAAAATCAGATGCTAATTTTATAAAGAATTATAAGTAGATGTTATGTGAAGGTCAGACAAATTCTTTTATAACAATGTTTGTGTGAAACATTGTTATTTATATCAAGGACTTTACACCAAGGATATACACAATAATAAATCCCGCCTAAAAATAAACTGAATTCAATTCGAATAGCTCAATTCAATTCGATTTTTTGAAGGTTAATAACCTTTTTGTAATAAATGTTTTGTTCGATTTAACAATGAATTAATTTGGGCTCTTTTATGAGCAGTATTGTCACGTTTACTCCATTACAAGTTGAGCTATTTTTACGACAGAATACCGCAAAGATAAGCGAGGGTTTAATTAATTATAGCTGGCCACACAAAAAAAGCTTGTGGTTCTCATTAACCTACTTTCAGTGGTTATTAGTTGCGCCTGTATTAATGTAATTGCCTTTGTTGCACGGCCTTTTCTCTAAGGAATTATGAAATAATGTAAATTACCGAAAAATCAAATATTTAATTTTAATAACCTTGAATTATCTAATAGGAGTTATTTGAGATATTTTGGGATTATATTTGTTACACACACATTCATATACACACGTTCATACACCCACCCACACCATCATACTTACAATTGATCACATTCACATCCAGTCATACACACATCACACGCACACATATATACACACATTACACGAACACATATATACACGTCACGCGCACACATATATAAACACATCAAAAGCACACATATATAAACACATCACACACACACACACACATACACACACATCTTTACACACATTCACACACCCCTTATGACTACACACATTCACACACCCCTTATGACTATATACATTCACACACCCCTTATGACTACACACATTCACACACCCCTTATAACTACACGCATTCACACCCACCCAGATTTGCAACTACACACACCCACACGCACACCCACACACACACCCTTGCAACTACATACACACACACACACTTGCAACTACACACACACTTGCAACTACACACATACACACACATTTGCAACTACACACATACACACACTTGCAACTACACACACACACACACACACACACACACACACACACACACTTGCAACTACACACACACACACATACACATGCAACTACACACAGACCCACACACACACACACACACACACACACACTTGCAACTACACACAGAGACACACACACACGCACACACACTTGCAACTACACACACACACACACTTGCAACTACACACACACACACACACACACTTGCAACTA
>JAODAC010001751.1:0-101933 GCA_027575185.1 Mimaenictus wilsoni | reverse complement strand
AAGAAGAATTCACTTTAATATGCATCCCCACCGAGAATCGAACCCGGGACCTCATGGGCAATGGTCATCGACCATACTACTGCGTCACTTGGCTGGACGTCGTACATTTATTGATATCACTTTTGACAACGGGATTTCTCGTGGTTTGGGGCCGTTTGCAAAAACCTTCCAAAGGTTAAATTAAAAAAGAACAAAAATAAAAAAATATCCCATCCCTCAAGTTGAACAAATATACACGCACAGAAAATATACGCACCCTGAATTCGGTACGCATTCACCAGTTTAGTTCCCAAGTTAAACGTTCGTATAAAATATTATTTCATACCCAAACATTTAATAGTTGTAACATCATTAACTAAATAACTTAGATAAATTAAGAAACATGGATCATGATAATATCCCTTGCAAGTTGCATAGTTATTTACATGATTCGTGACTTTTCAGATTTTTAAACATATAATTACTTTCATAAACTGCGTATTTCTCTATGAAATATATAATTTTACAAATCAACAGTAGCTTAAATTATTACACAAACATATTCATAATGACAAAGGTCGCATAAATAACCATAAATCAAAAACTTACGAATGGGTTGACCCAGAGCTGAATCGTATTACAGAGTATCGTATTACACAATTACACTATAAAATTAGAACTGATACGCCTATCATAAAGCAAATTGTCACACTTTTGCAACCTTCACTCTCGTAATCTCATAATTCGTGCGTAAACGTGCGCTATTCGGACATTTCTAATATATTCACAAAAACCGCAAATGCGAACAACTTAATTCATGCACTAAATCACCAATCTTCGACAAGACAATCAAAAGAATCAGAAACCACACGTGGAATGCGAGCGCGACAAAAGCGCGTGAACACTGAACAATGACTAACGAATTGACCGAGCATTACTTTTATATTTCTGGTGCGTTGTTGGGTTTGTTGGGTTGCACTTGCAACAGTTAACAGGTTTTTTTTTTAAATATTTTCTTCTTGAGCTCGTATTAAAAAAATACCACATGTTCTGCGGTTTCTATTTCTAAGCGCGTAATTATATTAATGATAATAAATTGCCTTCCAGACACTGTGTATAAAAATGTTCTTACCACATAAATAAAACGCCACATAATGCTTATAATAATGTTCCAGTTCTTGTCCGCTCGCCGTGGGTTGAAAACCAGTCAAATCACGCTGGAAGCAATGCGATTCTTGTCTGGATCTGGTTCGACATACCTCGCATCGGTGCGTACTATGCTCATTTTTTGCTACCTTGCACGTAATAATGCATAGCTTAATAAATAATCTATTTCTTATACTTTTCTATCGGCTGGCACGTGTTGCCATTGTTTTTCTTAGAGATTGTATACTATCTAGCTCGTTTACTGAACTTTTATGTCACCAATCGTGTTAATTAAGTACATAATAAGGAAGTAATTAATTCCTAATAATTGTGATAAAATGAACAAATAAAACAAGTAGTTATGAACTTTTGTAGTATCAACTTTTGTAGAACAACTAAAACTCGGTTCTAATAAACTTATTACGAACATGCGTTAATATTTCACAATATGATTATTGACATGCCGATAACGTCAAATGTCAGTAATCTATTGTTGGGGTATGGCGAATTTACTGCTTTTCGCAACGTTTTGGCGTTCGACATGAGCGTTGTTTATGGACGTGTGGAAATACGAAGCATTTGTAAAACGCAAGTAACGACACTTTAAAAACCGTAATTTTCCTGTGGTAATCATGAGGCATGTCGCCACAATCATGTTTGAAACAAACTGAAATGAGTTATTAAGGATCTGTGTATGTTTACGCCTTTGCAATTGTCAAGTTTCCAAGCAAATCGCGAAATAATTGGAAATGTTTACAAAAACGTTCATAAGTCATCCATTTTGCTTGGTGAATCGATTTTCAATAACATAAAACACTTGAATAGTCAGCGTTTCAAAACAGTCACATTACTAGATACGTTTGAATGTTTTGCTTTTACTATTGTACGGCATACGTAGTGAATCAGAAATGAAATAAGCAAATGTCTTGAAGAATAGCGTTAAGAAACAATAAATTGATACTCTGCTTATCATACCAATAAAAGCGAATAGCAAACAAAATTGCAAAGAAAATTGTTACGCGGTTTTTAAAACAGTTATTTATTTCCCGTTGTTAGCCCGGGATCAGACTTAACTGGATCTTCTGCTAAGTTCCTTGAGTTATCGCGACACAAGTTTTGCTCAAAGCTCACCTCAGACGTCAAAGTTCAAAATACACGAAGGAAAAAAGCCCAACGATTTTATGTAAACGGCAGAATGAACCCACACACACATACAAGAGCAAAAATACAAGTAAACCCGACCTCACCAGACTCACCAGAGGAGAAAAAGGCAGAATCCGGTGCGTACCACGTTTTTATGGTGGTGAAGTGCCCCCGTCCCCATTGCTACTGAGCGCATCCCCAACGTCTTTAGCTTCGTGGCGCAGCAAGCAACCCCTATCTTAGGCAGCCAATTCAACAAAAATAATATGAATGATAATCGGGCCACACACAGAAAAGACCCCACCGAGAATCGAACTGGGTACCTTCTGGTCAGCATTTGGTCTTTGACCAAACAAACAAAATTTGTGCTGATAGAAAGAAAAAAGCGCGAAAAACAAAATCGGTTCAGCCTAGGTATATCGAAGGATGGTCTTAAATATTTTAGACACGCAAATCAAAGTTGCTTAGAATTATTTAAGATTATATTTTAAAGTTACTAAAATGCAATTATATTTACTTATCATTCATTACAGTAAAATTACCTGAAGTTCAATCTTTCCTTAGATAGAGTTGAAAACAAACCTTGAAAACCACAATTAGAATTAATTTCATCGTGTAGCCAGTTGAGAAATAATAATTACAAATGTAACCAGACTTAAACATGCTGGTTTGCAAATAATTATTTTATTATATTAATTTACGACTTGTTATAATTATATATTACACTTATCACTTGCCATGTCAGAAAACTGAATTTATTTTAAATCTACCACGATTTGGGTTTTCTTATTACACAAAAATAGGCGTAACTATATTCTGACCTAGAGAAAACCTCGTTACTAGAGTATTACTGGAAGTGTAACAGGTATAATCCGTCATAGAAAACATGCGACGCATCAATCTTCATCACTGTTCTCACAGCAGCCAATAAAAGGTTAATTAATTATGAAATAATACACAAACTCAGCAACAATTTGCTCCGAAATTAATTTAGACGAAATTACTAAATAATTAATGTTCAGACGAATATTTACAGTCGCATGCTTCTTTATAATGACGAACATTAAGATTTTTCGTCTAATTAAAACCTGTAGAGATATTTACGCTATAATTAGTTGGTTTTTAACACCGCATCGTATATAAACGCCGGTAATTGTGCAACGAGCATGTCTCTATATGTTTTAACGTTAGACGATAATTAAACGAATTTAATGTTTATTTGAACAGATTTGTCTCGGTGTCCTTATGGCGAACCTACATTTATGGTTTGCAAAACTTTCCACGATATATTGCAGAAAATGTTGCTAATATGGCGACGGTAATCGACGCATGCGCATATGGAGAGGTGTGATTTATCGCTGCAACACGAAACGCTATAAAGTTGCAAACAAAAACAAAATAGCATACAATTGTGAGTGACAGTTTAATTTGCATAAAACGATAAAGCGAAGAATGCATTTCTGCAATACTATCGATTTTCAAAGGTATTTTTCAAGAAAAAAAAAATATAATTCTATTTGTATTATGCGATATAATATGTGGATTTTACTTATGATGTTGATACTTGTGCGTTAAATCTGTGGTGACGTTCACACAAAATTCGCGGCGGTTCGCTGCGCGATAGAAATTACGCACTATGCGAGTGTGGTTTGAAATAGCCCTTACTCCGATTTGAATGAATTGAGCGACAGTTTCAGAAAGAAAAATGCGCAGCAAAATATGCTCGCGATTAGATGCGATTAGGCAGCGGTTGTCTGCACAAATTCGCAACGCATTCGCGGCATGTTTGGCTACGGCTGTTACGCGAGAAAAGCACCGACGGGCGTGCAAGAACCGCCGCCGGCTGAAAAAGTTGCAAACAACATGCGACGCCATTGCCGCAACGACGATGGCGAGAGACGCGCGAGGCATGGAACCGGAGAAGAAATAATGCACTATTACGGTCGCAAAATCACCGCAAAAAGGTCTAAACTGTGAAGCAATTTGTTTTTTCACTGACCTATGATTATGTATTTATGTTATAGCTTCCTACAATCTATTATGTTTTTTGCGCTTTTATTGCGACGAACATTTCAGCAAAACTGTTAAAGTTTGTACGTTTATTTCGTGTTCTTGTAGAGAGAGGTATTAAATAAATGCCCATCAGCCGCAGGCTTGCTGAAATAAATGCATCCTCCCCAAAGAGAGTTTGTGGTTATTCAAAGTCAATGTGGGCTCACTCGAAATAGCCAGGAACAGACGTGACAATAAACATAAAACCGGGGAGGCGCATGGCGCAGTCAAGTAGTGTGCGGAAAGGACGAGTAGTCCATTCTGTCAATGATCCAACAATTCCACGATCTGACAATTTCTGTTCGAGTTATGTCTGTTTCCTCTTCAGCTAGTGTGGAGCCGGAACAATAGGGCAGTTTGTGTTAGTTGCTTTGCTGTTGTCATTTCATGCCTGCCAATTTGTTTCCGCCTCGTTTATGTGCTTTTGAAACAAGCTCTACAAAAGTGGATTAACGCTCTAGAATTGTGATACATCATAGTGTCTACGTTACATATTTTTAAATATTTCGAGCAAAATATTACCATTTATATTATAATTACTTAATATTATAAATGTTAGCGAAGCTCGCAGCCTGGTTTGAAGCAGAGAATTAAATGATCTCATTTAAAATATGCTTAATCATATTTTGAAATTTGATAAAATAACTTTTACTATGTTATAGATTATTCTATAACAACAATAGTCATCATTGTTCATTATATACGCTACACTTTGCAAAATTTTTGCATTCGATTCTAAGGCGGACAATTCCTGAACGCCCCTTGATAAATCAGTATCAATTAAAGTAAATTATAAAGACTTTGATTTGAAAATTTATCAAAATGTGAAAATATTATAATAAATATCATTCTGTATCACAAATATATTGAATATTTCTATTTAGTCTATTTGTAAAGTTTTATAACGCAAAGTCTATGTTACTGTCCGATGTACGAGTACAGTACAGCAAACCGAAATTATTTTCACCTATTGTTATGCCTGACCCGACTCGCATAACTCATAACTAACGGCATATCGGCTTATAAACGCACACGGCATTGGCATACAAAATGCGTTTTCACTCATTCTCGATGCCTATGGAAACGACATACTATAACGTACCGAACAAATTTGGCAAGTTCCAATCTGCAAATACGACCAACTTTCAAGCCTTATAATGTTTCGCATTTTCTATATTCATACCATATAATTACATTGAAAGCTTCCGTACTCCACAAAACGTACCTGAAACAAGCATACACATATAATGAATACATAAATAATTTCTCACACATATACTAACTATAAATAAATCATTAGAACATCTTTATGTGGTTTTAAAAAGACTAATAACAACACCTGTTATTAGGCTTTTTTAAAGTTTGCTTTGCATTCTATAAATACAAAACGATGTTGACCTGTTCATTTGAATTCATCACTCTCAGGATGGTTGAAAAAATGTGGTATTGAATTAGATTGAAGCGCTGCGTGTCGGAGTATCTTCCTTGACATGATAATTATGCGTAATTTCGTGATTTCGACAAAAATGTACCTAACATATCATCAGATGACATCAGCAAGGTCGATCAAATACTGCAGATACTTCTATTCCTCTAACACGTAATTAACTGGCTACTTTATATCGGAAAATAAACAACACATTGCGATAAATAATGAAGGAAATAACCATAGCGGACATGGTATAAAGTCTACGATTACTAAATAATAAGGAAGTTACTAATTAATTAATTCCTCTTCTTCGTTAATTTCTTTTTTTTTTCAGTAAATTATTTCGTTTCTTCTTAAATTAATTTATTTTTCTATTTAATTTAAATTAAAAATTCCAGTCCTTTACGGACTGGAAAAAAAAGAGAATATGTATTAAAGTTTCGCAAGTTTGCTTAGAAATTAAGTAGTTTACTGAACTTATCCTCAATTCTGAGAGGTCTTCAACACTCCACAAACTGTGAAAAACTTTCAACCGTAAAATAGCGACTTATACACTGAAAACACAAATTGTATAAAATTTTACAAGTAAAAGTCTGCCAAGTTTCATCTTCCTTCCTCGCATGGAACTTTCTTCGTTGTTATAAAGAATTACCCAATTATTTTTAATGAATTTATAAACGGGATAAAAATTACGCTTAAAGACGCGGAAATTCTTAAGGCTATAAAATGAACGAGCATATACAGGACGAAGCAAGTTGATGAGAATATGCAACTACCGAAAGTTAGAAGATGTTATAATTATCAAGGGATAAAAAATGAATGTCGTTAGTTTAGTTTTAACATAACCTCATCTCTAAAAGTTAACAACAAACATTTACTAGAACACATCTCTGCATCTGTGTGAAATACGGTGCAACAGTCATTAAACATAATAATTCGTAGACAATTTAAGTTATGAAACACAAATAATACATGATTGAAGAGAACATGATAATGCCCCAACCGAATTTCAACCGGCAATCTCCATATTACTAGTATGGTGTGCTATCAGTTACGCCACAGTAAAAGGTATTCTTAAGAACACTGATATTCTATCGTACCATGTATATACATGACGACACAAGATAATGACCAGATGCAACTACCATAAGTACCAAGGCATAATTATAATCAAGAGATAAAAAAAAAACATGAATGACGTTGATTTAGTCTAAACATAGTCTCATCTGTTTAGAGTATACTGGGAAACAAGAGATATACGACAAGTGCATAGCATCTGGAATATTCGTGCATCAACATATTCCTTCCTGTTAGAAGACAACAGCCAGATGCAAGCCAACTGAACAAAGAAACAACAAACAAATTATCGTCATCAACAAAAAGATATAAAAGTACACTCGCATACGAAATACGCAACAAAAACCGTTTTTCTACGCAGAGCTGCGAAGAACAGTATAGAATAGAAAAATAATGAATAATAAAAAGGAGATTACAATGTAGCAGAGCACATACGAAAAGGGATAATTTATCTACTAATGTAATAGCGTCGGCGTAGAAATGTGAAATGTAAGTGCAAGAGTTGAGTGTTGTTACGTTGCATTACTTTGATTGTGATTCCACCCGCGTGTAAAACACATTAATGGTCATATTGTACGGAAGTGCACTAATAAAATACACTCTCGCACACAAATACACTCACTCACACAATGATGGAGAAGGAATAAAACGTCCTGGAATGTGGTCTTAAAAATAAAAAAAGCCTTTCCACAACATTGCTTATTCTTTATTATTCATTGCACTTAAGTATTAACTGCCTAAAAAAGAAAATACTTCTCGTTAAGAAATTACCTTATTATCGCCTGCTTCGCAACTTTTAAGAAAAACTTTCTGCGAGTCAAAGAAAGGCTGTTGTTGCATGCTCATTACTGCTTTCAAAAACATATTAATTACGACGCATCGATGAGAACGTCGTGATAATTATTCATTCATGGTGAAGAAAAGCTGCGATACGAGATAAAGATAAACCGGCGAGTTCTAGGTCTTCCATTCAATTTAAAACCTATTACTACCTAAAAATCTTCGTCTCCCGAGTGTAATTATGAGTAATACGCTAAGATCATCTTCAGCGTCAAGGCTGGATTTAATATAAAATAATTTACTTCAATAGAATTTATTATACGTGTGGTACTTGGATGTAATCAATGCTTTTGTTAACAGAAGTTATAATATCTAGTGAACAATAAAA
Source organism: Mimaenictus wilsoni (assembly GCA_027575185.1). Taxonomy (NCBI): domain Eukaryota; kingdom Metazoa; phylum Arthropoda; class Insecta; order Coleoptera; family Staphylinidae; genus Mimaenictus; species Mimaenictus wilsoni. Next base: position 93,939 of record JAODAC010001751.1, on the reverse strand, counting down.
TGGTGTCATTGAGATCCCATAGAAATGTGTTTATTATTTACACAGCGTAGCACAAGTTCACGGTGAAATAATGTTAAATTTGTAATGCTAAGGTGAAAATTGCGTTGTAAATTGTCGATTGTAATTTAGACGAAAATTGTTGTTCTATAATTTCATCAAAAAGTGGAAATGTCGAATTTGCTGCAAATTGCTTTGAAATCCGTTTTTCTGGTACCATGCGTAATTGATAGCACACCATGCTAGAGCTACAGTGTTTACCAGTCAGTCCGGTTGGGGGTAATATCATTTCCCCTTTCAATTAATGCGATTTATGATATCTTTATTTGACTACCAATTCGCGAGTCACAATAATAATATGAAGAGAAGAGTGCGTTCTAGTCACATTTTACAAGGAGAAGTCTTGGACTTATCCTCACAGAATTGCATGAAATTTGGTGTATATGTTTTATTAAAACTGGAAACTAATTATACATGAGCGAGACGACGTTAAAAAATTGAAAATTTAAACATTAGTTACAATAATAAAAGGCTATAAATAATTTTACATGGCATAGAAGTGTTATATATCAACATATTTTATTAAAAATAGACGATATAAACATTAATCAACCTTGAGCCTAAATTAGTTCAATTGTGAGCAGGCTCAAATTAAATTGAGCACAGTGTAAAAGGGTACATGAACTGACCGAATCGAGAGCGGTCACGGTACACCGGTTGTAGGTGACTATTATTACGATAACTATTAATGCACGCACTGGTATTGCATAATTACGACTGGTGCATGGTGCCAAAAACTAAAAACAGCGAGTGTAAATTAGATGCAGGGAGGTATGAAGAGTGAAATGCCAAATAACATTTATAGTGTTCTAATGGCTCAACATTTACTCAGGACAATACTAATATGCAAAGTATTGTATCTTTAGAAAATCATGATATATATGGAACATAATTTCAGGTGTGTCTTATTTCATATTCTTATGATCGTGTCAGGTGCCAATTGACAATAATATGTTGTACTTTGAAATATATTTCTGGTAGCTGCAGCAGATCTCAAGTCAATTTAAGTTTGGAAAAGGGCAAGCTGCGCAGTGTGGAAACATGAGTATTGCAGTAACGCATGTACTTTTGATTTATACATTAAGAAGACCTTAGAACAATCATTTTCTAATACATACGAAAAAAAACAGCGAACGTTACTAAACCGTTATTGGTACACTTACTACCACCGGCACTCGTGCCTCTAATAGCATCGTGCGCAAAATCGCCGTTTCCGTACTTGAATCGTTATATACTATTTAAATCAATCTAGACTCCCGTCCAACCATATGCAATCAAGATTCACAATTTTTCATGTCGCTACTCTCAAACGAATCAATAAAATTCAATATTTATACCCAGTCTCCATAGATATTGTTATAAATGACTTAACGATATGTTAGCACAATAAATCGCACGTAGTAAATGCAAAAAAGACCTCCGCTGCACCGGTGCAAAATGCCCACGCACCGAAGACAACAGCAACAAATCGCGCAGCTGCCCAGAAGAGACGGCCCTAACGAAGACGATGAGCGAGCACAATGGCACTCGTGGCGGTCGGTCCGCCTTCCTGCCTCCAGACGCTGATTACACCGACGACGCATATGTCTCATATGCGCCGCGCATATTTTGATGGCATGACGATATGCATGCAGATAAAATATTAATTTCACAGTGTACACGAGTGGGTGCGCTCGTCCTATGCGCTCTTTTGTTGTCTTGCACGAGGCCACGCCAAAGCATTTATCACAAAAATCAATCCAACCGAGCGCGAAACCCACTGTCTTATTTCCGCACTTAGAAACTTAGCAAACAATTTGTAGATTTATCGCTTTTGATTTCGTTTCGACCAGTTGCAGCACTTAATACCTGTTACGATTATGCTAAAGTGTTAGGTGTTAACAAAAAGTATGTGGAGATTATTTGGGTTCGGCTCGTTTCAGATCGTGCATGTTTCCACTTTGTTTTTGGGCGAAAGAAAGCGCAAACTAGTTGATGTTGGAGTGATATGCTGATGACTGGCGTCGACCTGTGGGTTTGGTTCGATAAATTTACTTGTAATCCCACGCGATTCACGTAACTTTAGAGTAGAGTGCTTTGTAATCTTGTTGGTATAGAGGTAAAAATGAGATAATATGATTCACGCATGGGAATTTATTGGAAATGTTAAATTAGAAATTAGAAAATGACTGGCAGAACAAGGTAATGTAGTTTTTAACCATGTCCTTCCATACCAATATGTTCTGACTCAATTACTTGAGATTATTAAGTTATATGCAGGCTCTTCTACATCGATAGATATCTCCCCACATCTGAAATATGACAGAGCATACACTGATTACTGGAGATTCCAGAGGCACGTTCATCAAAATACATTCTGGTGTCCCACGGGGTTCAGTATTTGGACAAAAATATCGTCTCGTCTGACTTTATGATTAATGCACTTTGGATTTATACAGATTTGATTGTTTTCGTTACACAAATTTATATTTAGTTTAAATCAACGGGTAATTTCACTCCATTCTGTATTCCACCCTCCTGATTGTTTGTCCTCTGGTTTGGTATGTAACCCAGCGTAATTTAAATGAATCCTTACACCCAGCATGTGTTTGTACTACGCCGATTGGTTTAGTACGCGTTGGTGGTGATGGGGGTGGTAGTGGCGGCGGCATCAGCGTCGCGACACCATTGTCTGCCACCCAACTGCCTTTCATCTCGGCTCGTACATGCCCTACGCGAGGGGATGAGGGCCACAAACGCGTGTTCAGCGAGTTATTGATATTGCGGATTTATGACTGAATATCCGATGCCGAAAAAGGCTGTGGAATAAATCACTCCACCGCATTGACGCGTTGCCGCCGCCGAGTCGCCGCGCCGTCAAAAAAGTTAAATCAAAATCGATAAATTTTGCAATGAAAGGGAATAAAACATGTTTGCATAAGTGCGCACGCATATAGTGTTGTAATGCGATGAGATCAGAGTCCACAACAGTAAAAATATCGAAAGAAGATTCCGTTTATCCAAAGGATAACAAGGATGCTTATTAAGTTAGGGTACAAAAGAAACCAATACTAAAGACGATTGTAAAACTTTTATTGCTTAATAAAAATGAGGGGAGGGGTTAAATCCGGGTAAAATAACTAGTAAATTTACTATTACTCGGATTAACTGTGGGACGGGGGTAAAGAATGACGAGATTGTACATATGAGGAAATTGCGATTCTTATCTTATTACGAATCGTAAAATTATGTTTGGTTGTTGTCATTTATGGAGCAATCGTAAATTTTCTTGATAAATGTTTAATATTACTCTAAATTGATAATTCTTTACTTAACATGAACCGATGTTCATTTATGAACCATACGAATGAAAAATTTTAGTGAAATTAAATAATTAATTCTTTTATCATTTAGTAGCGAATGTTTGAAATGATAATGCCACAAACTGTAAATAAATTTCTGTTATACGGATGCCACTTAATTAACTCTTTTTCTTAATTCACACTTCGCTTAATTAACAGTTAACTAGTTTTCACGTTTCCTGTTTGTTTATATTAAACGAAAATAAGATGCTCTGCGTGGAATTCCAACGTTTACTTGGCGAAGATAAATTTAATTGAGAGTAAACTGGTATTCGGTATTTATTAATTTCTAAATGAATTAATTTCGAGTGTTTGATTTTAATTCAAAGTCTTTGGCATTTGATTTGCTACATACCACATGGCAGTAATTGGCAAAATGACAACATGAAGTTGAATGCTGCTTGTTTGGCGCTTCCTAGTTGGTTTGTAATTTCGGCCCCAAAACCTCAACAACTTCTCCAAGTTTAAAGCAACTAATGCGATTATTACTTGCGCGAACCGCTAAAACGACAGATGTTGAAGTTAGACAATGACTTGTTCTTGCGTTTTCGCGTCTTCGATGCACATGGCACACTGTAAAAGTAAAACCACGAGCAATTTTAACTCCTCAAAGATTGTTCAGATACTTGAGATTGAATTACTAACTTTGATCAATACTGCGTAAAATTTGTATTAAATTCATTGAAATAAATTAGTTAAATGGTTTTGATTGCGAAAAGGTAATTGTTAATGCTTTAATAATATAATAAAGTAATTATTTAAGTGGAACTGTATCAAAAACTAGTTTTCTATTTCACATCTGGTAAGAAAGAGAAACTCGTCCATTTTGAACTTGAATTACCTTTCAATTGAATGGTACTCTATTTAATGATTTCTTGAATGAATTTCTAAAATTCTGGTCGGCATTTAAATTTCAGCGTTCCTTAAAGACGTTCTTGAAAGGACATGAAGACTAAGAAGCTCAGCAAGTGATCATAATGAGTAAATAATCTTATGCAGTTGTTTAATTGTCTATACAGATTATATTGATGGAAAATTGAGAAAATTCAAGATTCAGGTGCAATCGAATCATCTGCGTGCAGCTACAAGAATGACAGAGGGAGGTCATGGGCTCGACACACGTCAGTAATAATTTATTAAATTATATTCTACAACAGTCTAGTAGAGAATCTGTGACACGCGTGTCAGTTACTGACCCACGTACATATTTGGCTGACACAGTCTAGCTTGGTCGGGGAATCTCACATGGAGCGTTGGAGAGGTAGTCAACTACGAATAACCCACTTCCCCAAAATGCAGCTACCAAATTTCGTTCAAATCCGTGATGTCGAGTTCGTGTCTTCCCTTTCATAAAAATAGATATATAATCTAGTAGTGCCTGTTAAACCAACCATTTCCAAAATGCCAAAAATCCTCAATCTTCAAGCACAATCATTAGTAAGTACACTTATCAATAATTAAAAGTCATTGTTTTGATTCCTTCAAGCTTTGGCTTTTATTCCAGACAAAGCCATACAATTCAGAAATTCGCACATTGCCCCAACTTATCACCATTTCCCCCAGAACGAAAACCCCAATATTCTTCGTTGGCAACAAACGACTTTCCGGCAACAACGAGTAGCAATTGGCAGCAAACAACAATTCACGCTGTGTGCCCAGCAAAACGCGGAAATCACTCCCGCAGCGGCATCAACTCGGCGAACTCAAGTGCGAAAACGCGAATCAAGCGTAAAGTAACAATGAATCGATGCGTAATGAATGAACGCGGTGCGCAAAACCGCTAACGGTATTGTTACATGAATTTCGCCAAAACGTTGCACAGTCCGAGCAACAACGCCAACATCGAGTTCATTGCGCATTGAACGCACAAACATCGCCGAGCACTCAATTCAGAGAACTCGCAAAAACACACTCAACACACAGAAAACACAAAAGAGAATAAATATTTTACGATCGACATTGTTTTAATTAAATGCAGCCGGATAAAATACCCGAGCAACACATCCGCACGCAATTTATCGTGTTTTATGGGAAGCCGGGGCAGGCCGGCTCAAAGTACTACGGGTTTTGTTGAAGAAGGCAACACTGTTTGAAATGCGTCTGGAGTTCGTCTCGATTGCGCCCCGCCATGTACATACCTCGTGAACCACTGAAGAACAATTTGTTTGGGAAATGCTGCGAGTTCGTGCAGTTGGCAGTTTGTATACCATTGAATAAAGTGGAAAAGTGTTAAAGCATGCCACATTCACACTTCTAAGTGCGATTTGTAACAACTTTGGAGAGACGGCTTCAAACATTTTCCAATTTCAAGAGTTTAGAGAGCAAGAATATAATTTGAATTTGTAATAGGAAATCGTTTAAACCATGGTTTAACATGATTTGTAGTAATAAAATGAAACTCATGATGGAATAGTGTTTAATATTAATTTAGATTCATCCAAGAATTATAAAACATAGTTCAATGTCTAGATATGTTTAATTGATTGATTTAACCAAATTATGGTCGTTTTCGATAGTGTTGATCAAATGTTTTGTGCTGACATCAAGTCTTGACTCCTCGGAGCTATACTTATGAAGCTTTAGGAGCTAATGTCGACAAGACATAAGTAATCATGTTTTTAAGTTTACACAGTGAAATAAATCATTGAAATTAACGCAATGCGAAAATTTTAAAATAAATACCCGACAGAAAGCCATATGTGACCTCCTCTTATTAGATAAAAATATCTAAGGTTTTTTTTTATAGAAACAACTATACTCAGAATACTTAGGAAATATGAAATGTTCTATAATTAACCAGAATAGGACAATGTTCCTTATACATCTCTTATTTATACGGATGATCTAAGAGTAAGAGCATCTCTACCCCGCCTAGTTTGAAATTTATGATATATGATGACTCCATCCCTGTTTGAATTTACATAATCAGTAAAAGCAAACTTCAGCGATACCCTCATAATAACTAAGAACCTGCAAACTCAAATTCGAAAGCCAACCTTATAATCTCCGGCTGTTTGAATACGCTGCATGCATCTTTGCACATGCATTAAAATGTAAAATAATCTCATTCATTTCGTTACATTCAATTTACGTTCGGCATTGTGTACGTCAATCTCGTTGAGTATGCGCAACATACAAGTTGATCCATCTATTCGTCGAAAACACGCCGGAAACCTTGATATTGCCACACGCACAAGACGACGCAACGCACTTCGCTCAAAGTTCCTTCCTCTCTCATGAGGCCCGGCCGCAAACCACGAGAAGAAAACAGGAACTTATTTCTTCCCATGCCTTCGTTTCTTTGCAATTTCTCTCTATACTACGGCAGGCTTTGGGATGCGCGCAATGCTCGCATTCCCCTTTTCAGCTAAGCCAACGATGGACTATGGCCAAAAGTCCTAGGGGCGCCTCCGCCAAAAACGGCGTCGGGTGTTTTACCAAGTGGTTGTAAAAAACGGGAAGATAAAGGTTCGCACTGGTATGGGAAAAGGCGAAAGTGTGCGGATCCGGTGCGAATGTACGAAGGGCTGGCTGGATATTGAGCGATGAAAAATGGCTCGACTTTGCATCGCCATGCAACGACACACTCGGTGAATGGTTGGAAAACGAGACATGATTTTATCATTTGTCTATTCTCTGTTCTCTCTACGCTTGTCGGAACTTTTTACGAACAATGGAAGAGCATGAAGGGCACGTTATCAAAGAAAGTAGTTGAAACTTATTTGAAGATGTTTTAATTAAGTTTTTTAATGTAAAGATGGACGTTTACTTTTAATTTCTGTAATTTAATTTCTTTATATACAAATATTTGAATGAATTTGCTTCTAAGGTGCTTAAATTGTTATTTTTACATAAGTTTTTAACATAATAAATAATTTAGGGTTGAAAATGATGAAGTATACATGATCCGGTTCGAAGGACCATGCGAAATAGTGACAGGATCAACTCTGTTCCTGTAATATGAACTCCTAAAAATATGATTAAATAATTCATAAAAGATATCAGATGAGATCAAAACCAAACCTTTTCAAAATTTCTTAAAACTACGCTCCTATAAGTGTCTATTTGCACTTATTAAGCATCAAATTCTTTATAATGGATAAAGTTAGATATATTCACATCTAATCAATTAATCACTATCCTCTCAAATAAATAAAACCGACTCATGCCTCACCCCCATGATTTTATAAGTCCAAATAAGGAAAATAAATATTTTATTGTATTTTCCCACCGAATTAATTGAACCCCATCCAGCACTTTCGACCTGCCCGATGCTGGTTGAACAGTGGTGTTGGACCAAATCCAGTCATGAAAGGCTGCGAATAATGCTCTTATAGACGCTCGTATTCCTTCGATTGGAACGCGTAATCTTAATGTGTAATGCACCCCTATGCCCGGTTCGGGAGTCGTGTACACAGCAGACAGAGCCTCCACTAATATTGATCGTTTAATTTATACCACCCTCGGTCCTGCCAACGCTCCCAACTTCCTATCCCCACTCTGGCTGGCGTTGCATTCGATGTGGAATTTCGGGAGAGAGAAGCCACATTTATACAGACATACTCGTACCTTGTGTATGGGTGGGTACATTATATCTGCCTGCAGATCTTGCACCCGACACGGTACTACACCCATCCGTAACTAGCTATAGTGCATTTCACGTACAACTGCAAAGTCAGTAATATAGGGTTACCAAAATTTGAATAAATGTTGGTAACCCTACATTACAGACTATATTTGCAAAAACTTTATAAGAATACCGTTGGTAACCCTTACATAGGAGACATGAAAATGGAATGCAATATGAGTCAATTGCCTAAATTGGTCCAAAATTGAATTTCCATCAGGTGAATGTATATTTTATCATTTGATAAAATATTTACACATTTTTTAGACGTTGCTACAGGTAAATAAGTTAAGGCCGACGGCGACGTTAAGGTAAGCATAATGATTTTCGCATCTAGCCATTTTCTATATCCGTCGGTTTCTCAGGAGATGAAATTCCCCAGTTTCTTTCCACACCAACCTACTTTCTCCCGGCACCGCCACCATTTCCACCCTGACGCACCACGACCGCCCGAGAACCCAAAGATTCGCATTTCCGCCGAAATTTAATGTGCGACTTCATCGTGACACCTTAAGCTAAAAGTTACGTGCCATAAACGTCATTTTCACGAATTTATTTATACCTCGATATTTCTACACCGCCCCCCGTCGTTTATGTTTTATTTTTATTTCAAACCTGTATCGCAAAAGTCATCCATCTACTAATACGCACGATTTTACCTTTCGGCACTTTGAACACGTTAATTATAATCGCACCTTCTTAGAATACCATATTTTTATGCGTTGTTTTTAATTGTCTGGCCGCTGCTGTTGTTTGGAGGTATTTGCGAGGCACACACAAGGTGCGAGTTTAATTAAATCGATTTAGACGCGCTTCATGAGTCCACAGCTGGGATTTCATTCTTTTATTCGTGTTGCGCGCCATTGCATTTATTTGCCCCCGGATGCTGGCTGATTGTGTTGAAAGCAGGAGGCATGCAGTGAATGAGGAAGGGTCGATGCAAATGCGAAACTAATTAAAATTGGCTCGACGAAACCATTTAAGAGATGCAATATATTATTCTGGGCTATAACAACTGCCTGGAGACAAAAAATGGGGAAGACATTGCTTGTTTTTTGATACTATAAAACAGTAAACTAATTTAAAAAAAACTTCAGGCTATTAATACTTGCAAATGTAAATAATAATTGTAATTATTACGGAGAAATAATTATTTAATGAATAAGTTAGGAGTAAATTATATAAATTTAGGCTCGTTACAACTACTTTGGAAAAAAACCATATTCCGCGTAAAGTACAAAAGGCAATAACACTTTTCCGATGTGAAATGGAAGCTGTGCTTTGATTATGGTCATTCCTAAACCTGTGAGACTTTTAATAAAGACACTACCATTTATCAAAGATGAGTTTTTTAATTTTCAAAAACGAGTTTTGAAAATCGCGTTTTCCGACTAAACCATTACAGTTAGTAATATTTTCTCGATGTGAAAAGAAAGTGAATGAATTATTGTTTCGAATAAAAGTATTCCTTAGTCGGTAGGATTTTTAATAAGGGCATTACAGATCAACAAAGTTGATAGATTTTTTAAACATTCAAAAACACTTTTTGGAAAATCTCTTCTTCCTGTCAAACTAATAAAGGAAATTACAGTTTTTCGACGTGGACATAAATAAGAAGAGTTAGTGCTTCGAATATCATCATTCCTGAGTCGGTGTTACTTTTAATGAGGGCGCTACACTTCCTCAAAGTTGATGAATTTAGGAATTTTTCAAAAATATGCTTTTGCAAATCGCAGTACTAATGTTCTTTATCTTTAATAATGATGCTTCAGCTCAATAAAGTTGATGAATTTTCAAAAACAAGTTTTGAAAAATCGTATTTTCCAACGAATAATAAAACATTTTCCTAAAAGTTCCCATAAATAAAGCAGTTATATAAATATATATTGAGAAAAACAAAACGAGAAAAATGCATCCGATATTTCGTGCGCGTGCAATTCACAATACACCATTGTGCAGTCCTGGCACGTGGTACGTTTGTGTGTAAATTCATTTCACACCAATACCACCAAATTGCTCAATTCAATTCTACGCAAATTCTGCAAGACCAATATTTACTCTTTAAACAACAAAATCAATTAACTCCATCAAAAACCGGTCGATTTTACATAATTTTCATTCGTGTGAGAAACGGAAGCGTACAGGAAAAGATCAACCGACTGTACGAATTGTTTTGGCTACATTCCAGCCGACACAGGTCGCGTCCACATATATTAATATCCCAAAAAGCCAAGCCTCAACAGAAACCAGCTTACCACTAGAGTACCTGCTGATCACACGCTAATACCACCCAAAATGCGGTCGTATACGAAATCTAAAACGCCGTCGATAATTTGACTTTTATCGAGAAAGTGGTCCTATAAAAACGCCTTACCTCTAACTCAACGCAACATTGCATCTACCTATGATTATGGAATGGAACAAGATGTCGGCGAAGCTACAATTCATGTAGTAAACTTGAAACATTCACAGACCTGGGCTACTAAGCTCATAATAATAACCAAACACTGGCTAAATATACTTCGCTCCCGGCTCGCATGGAGATATAATTAAACATTGTAAATGCTGGCCTTCTTGTTCTTGCGCATAAATGTATGCAAACATGCTTGGATTTTAAGTGCGAGTTAAATAAATACAACACTGAGGAGTGCTTCAGGTTGCTGGAGTAATAAATTGGTTGTTTATATCTTCTTTAGTTAATAAATTGCAGTTAGAGTCAAACATATACAGTTCATTGAAAATAAAAGAAAATAATTGAACTTGGTATTCGCAGGAATTCCTCAAAAACTGACCTCATTCTCAGAACTTGATTTTTCTCTTTCCGAGTAGGCAATATGTCTGTTTGATGTCCTAATTCACTTAGAACATGGGCCGGTCATCTTTCCCGATTGGTCTTGTAGTATAAGACCAATTAGCTCTTATGATTCGGGTAATTATTATTTCTGCCACCTGGTAATTGGAACGAATTCGTTCCATTCATTTCCTCTTTCTTGACCTTGAGCTTTTTCAGAACAGCCTTTTGAGAAAGTTAATGGCATGGGCGCTCTTAGGATGTAGCCCGGAAAGGACCTCTTTGAATGTAGCTATTTGATTTAATCTCTTTGAAGGTAGCACTTTGGGCGAAACATTGAGTCAGCTCTTGGAGTGGAGCTCAATTACCATCGATTATTTCACGTCGAGTGAGAAAAATACATTTAAAATAAAACTGTTATTGTTCATAAAGAACATCTTATTATCATTATCTACATCCATTTACAAATATTTTTGTCAACATGTTTTTATACTCATCATAGAAACCCATCAAAAAACACGAATAAACCATAACATAACATTTTATGACATACACAAAACACTTACTCCTTTTATTTATATATTCCATACGTGTAAATAGCGTTATTTGTGGTACACATTACCTTTTATGACTCTTTATGACTTCATCGCAATTTCTCTTTGAATTTATAAGGTACAAAAATAACAACCGGGAAGTAATTTCCCATTTATTGTTCAACATTTACCCGATTATTGATTATTACCTATTAGTCCATTGCTAAGCTGCTGAGTAATATGTTTTACTAGCAAACATATGAGACTATGAAACCATAGCGCGATGTAGGTATACCTCACTAATCGCCAGCATCCCAATATGGGCCTGTTTCGAATGGAAACCGATCGGCACCAAAGACACGGAGCGCTAAATACGCAGAAACATAAATAATATTGGCAAATCCACAACGGCGATGCGGATAAGCATGCACGTTGCAATTGCCTTTTGTTATTGCCTTTTGTCTCTTGTCGCCGTGTTTCATAAGCGCATACAAATCATGCCCATTTGCAGCGTGCGGGAGTGCACGTTTGGCAATCTGTACTAGCAATCGCAAGTTATACGGATTGTACGTACAGAACATACGCGCTTCTCGGTTAAATTCTTTTTCGGGTGCAATATTTGATTTATTGGCGGGCGGACAACGGGGACTTGCAAATGCGTTATGCGAACGTGATTGTAAAAGTAGCAGTCATGCTGCCTATGTGTATGGTTCGAATTTTACAATTGACAATGCAAAATTGTCGCATTGTTATATTGTAATATGAAATTAATGGATTATGAATGAATGGATAGGTTTTGATCAATGAATGTCACAACAATGTGATTGGTGAAAGTTTAGTCATTTATAGTTGTATCAATAGAATCACAGTGATAGAAAAGTTGTTGCAAATTACCAACAAATCAAACATCAAAAATGATTCCGATTACTGCAAGCACGTTATAAATTTACGTGAAAACAAAAACTGTCATTTTTGTTGTCATTTTATAGGAAATTTAAAGACGCATTTAATTCTTGCATAAATAATTTTATATTTAAATGGAAAATACATTGCATCCACATTAAAAGCTTTTATCTCGGAATGTAATTATCAGATTCACTTTTATTTGTTAAAATTTTATAGGAAATTTAAAGACTAATTCATATTTAAATTAAATTTTTACATACTAGAGCTAGAGAGTTGTAGGTTGTAGTCATTCAATGAGATATTTTAATTCATTTGATAAATATAGAAATTTCATTTACAAAATAAACCTTTCTATAAAAATATTAACTCTTTATAACTACGCAAATGCAATATAAACTTGTCTAGACTAATAGAAGTACTACCAACCATTTTTTAACCATAAAACACCGACAAATAGATAATATAACACCAAAACGAAGACGAAAAGTTAGAAACTAAAAACAACGCAACAAAACCTCGAAAACTCCGGTTGCAATAACATCACAAGTATGAAATGCGATCTCTGGCCGCCTCCAACTCGGCTGCACGTACTCGCCAGTAATAAATTCGACGGTGGCGGCGTGAAGGCGCGGCAGGAACGAGCGTAATCGTACGCGTGCAACGGAGCATTATTGCAACGAACGTAATTTAACGTCCGACAACGTCGGCAACGCGGCGGCGGCATGTCGGTGGTGGCGACACGCAAAACGCTGCATCGTGACCTACTAAATATCGCCGCCACCGCCGGGGCATGCGCATAATTTCGTAAAAGCTTTGCAAAAGTGCAAGCTCACCGATGTCACCCAGCAGCAGCATAAAATGTTTACATTACCATTATCACGAAACTCATCCTGAAATTTATCCGTTAACCATGTGAAATATTTGCGTGCCGTTGGCTTTTTTACGAAAATATTGAAGATTTAACGGTGGTTTTCGGCATTTACCCGAAAATCCAGCGAAAGCTGAATGACATCAACTTTTGCTGGACATGTTGAGAGTCTCGTTATAACGTAAAACATGTCCTGCGCGTCTCTCTGTGGGCAGGTAAATGCAATTCTTTGTACGAGTATTATGGCAAACATTTTAAGCGAATTATTTACCGATTGGGAGGCATATAGTCCACATGGTAAATACGGTTGAATATTTCATATTTACAAATGACATGAGACATTCGCAATTAAGGATATTATGTCTACGCCAGTAGTTTTAATATGCATTAAGGATGTCATAATCGTTTGGCGGAAATGTGGGTCACTTGAGCCTTCGTGCAGGAATGACATTTTGCGAGCATTCAACCCCGATCCATTTTTTCTTAGCTTTATTATTCAAGAAGCTGTTCAACGGAGGAAAATTGCATCACTGTCCGACCGTAACGGCCACATATCATATGTAATGCAATATATTATCTGCCCCTCGTTTAGGCCATTTAATAGGGAACACGTCGGACACACGCCGCACATACATCACATAACCCTAGGAGCCATTTGCACCCCTTAACAGTAAAAAGGGGCCTTCGTTAGTTCAGTGTCGTTAACCGCAAACATCTTATTTTATCAGGGCTTGCTTATAACAATTACTGCAACATGTATTCATTCACATGAAGAATTAACCTATTTAACACTGTTAACACATGTAGGTGGCGTTGAAATCGCCAGCTATCGACAATTTTGATACATATCATTACCGATTGTTTTCTAATCGATAAATATCGGTATCTCTTGTTTCGATAACCAATGAACGTTTTTACCGTGCAAAGCACTATTTGCACCAAACTTCTCTATCCACTCACATAGAACGTTCCACAAATATAGATTTCGAAAAGATCTAATAGGAAAAAAGAACGACCCATAAATATTTCGATGAAAACATAGTCAAATAAATTCGTTTGTTTCCACCGCTTTGAATCAAATTACCTACACTCTATACTTCCGTGTGATTACGATAAAACTACATGGGAACCATTTAATTATTGCAAACAATACCAAACGACATTGCACCGGTTCCCGCCGTGAAGTTCGTCTATTGCAAAATTTGTGCCAAACCTGCTAGTACGTTCAAAAACACGATAAACTATGTCAGGTAACTAATTGTAAGTAAGAAATTGCAAAAAAAAAAAGAATAGGAAAAAACGGTAATTTATTATGCATTACCTTATCGTTCAGCGTGCCGCTCGTGCGAGATTCGCCTCACTGTTGTTTCGATTCCTAGAACAAAATCGCGTGAATTAATGAATACCATCAACATTGTGAATGTAATGAATAATTACAGACAAGACATTGGAAGCCGAAACAAACGCAATATGCAAAATCATCGAAAGCGGTACTTTTTTCCTAGTTTATCTTATCTTCGCAAATACATTTCAGGAAACAGTTCCATAAATAATTATGATATGCTTATCTAGGCAATTAAATATTTGCATTGGGACAAACGCAGGTAGATAAACAATATTGTTAACAATTTTCGAAAACAAAGATTTTTGTGAACTACAAAAAGGTGTAAACAAAGCAAAATATGTTGTGCAACAAACTAACAAGGTATACGTCTAAAAAGTTCATGTTGTTGAAGGTAATTGAGCGTTACAAAACAAATTTATAACTTTAGAGTCGTTTACAACCTTATGGTAAATGCATATTCGACTTAAGTCACCATAACCTTAAAGCTAAATATGCATACTTATGTTTATTACAAGCCCACGGCTATTATTGATACTTTTTCCAGAACACGTTCATCTTTTGTCGCTGCGCGTTTGCCGCGATTATCTATTATCTCTGGATATACCACGCAATTTCACTGATATATCTTACAAAACGTTAAAAAAATGCCTGGATGCATCGACAAGAATAATGCCTCTTGCTAACAAACCACGCACGATTTAACTCGCTAGGTATACGAGAAGGCAACGAAACATCGAAGTGATGAATAGGGATTTTTATACAATTCGATTTCCATGCATGAATTTACGTATTCAATGCGAGGTGCGCGAGTACATTACGAGTTCACAGAAGTGCATAGCACACAAAGATCGACGCCGAAGAGGATTAAAAGCTGTGGCCATTGTCATCGCGCAAGTATTTGCGTATTCTATGTCTATTTGCGGAGCTGACCAAATAAAGTAAGGCTATCATCGTGTCTCGACAGAACCAATCTACGAGTTGTTGGGCATTTATATTTTGTTTCCTTCATTCAAACAGGTATTAAAATGTTTTATAGGTTGCTTATGTCTGTAGCGAAATCTTTATATGGATTTATTTTGATGACTTTATTTATAAATAGCCATTTTTATAATATTAATACTTTTAGATAACAATATATATTAATCTGTAGCGCGCTACGCATGCACCACGTAGGGCGCAGTCGCTGGCAGCGGCGCGGCGAACGTGCGCAGAGAATAACAAAGTCACGGCCTATTGCGATCCCAGCAATGCACAACGCCGGCCTCACTTATGAAACTACCATGAACCCATTATGGTTTTCTTCCGTAAAACTATACCTTCTGTCAGTACTGTTATGATCAGCCGTAGATTGTGTAGATCATAACTTAATCGACATTGTTAATATAGCGAATACATTATACAACAATATATAAAACTGAAACATATAAAACTTTGCAAGCGCGTGTACATTTTTCGAGGCTCCTCCCAGAGTATCGATAAAATATCGTTATTTCACCTCCGATATATCGATATATTTGACATGACTAGCCACCACACATGTTGTATGATTTTACTTCCTGCAGTCGATTTTCAAATGAGTCCATTTAACAAGTATCGTGAAGCGAGTGCGGTTTGAAAGAGGCCTTAAGCATAATAAGCGACGGCAGATAAAATGCACTAGATGTACATGCGGTTTAGAGTCGAAGTTGAGTGTGATGTTTGAAGTCGGATTTGAATTCGAACTGGATGCTGAACGCCTGTGAAAGAGGCGTGGAGAATATCCTCGAAGCCTGTCTAGTCCTAGCGAGACTCACTAGATTGCACACGCTTGAACACAGGCAGCGTACGTAGACACGCGGTACGCATCGGTGCGCATCGCGCAAGCTTACAACCGAGGATACACGTTTTGAGCAACGCGACTGGACGACGACGGACCAACGACGACGGTCAATGACTTGACGGATCAGATCGATAAATTAATATATTCAAGAGCATAAGTAGTATTGCAACTTCTCTGCCATCGCATCGTGTGCTTCGGGTCCAGACTGTGTTGATTTGCCGTCATGACAGCATTTGCGCAATTGAAACGCTAGAAACTAATTTAGCTACGGAAATCAATATAGTTTGGCATTTGTATTTTATTTGACAGTAGAAATAGAAGAGCTTAAGCGGTTTTATTCCATTTCTGTATGCATAGTTAACAATATTTGAGATGAAGGATTCAATTATGTTAAATTATAAAGGAATCTTGATTTTCTGGCTTCAATTATGACTCATACAAAATATTTCGATATTTATCGATATTTTGGTTCCAATAACTATCGATAAGTTAATTTCGGTATATAACGATACACGACATACTTTGTTTTAATAATTGATAATTTGGTTGATTAAATGAATCGTTTTCAAATGTTCTAGCAATAAATCATTCGCATCGCACTTTGCCTGAACGCCTCCTTATATTCATCTAGATAATTATTGAAAGAAACAATATCGATATTTGTCGAAACAAAAGTATCAATAATTATTGAAATATTGATACAACTAAGGTCTGGAATATATTTTTCAGATTCCTTGATTATTTCGATACGAACCGCAGCGAGTTAAGTGTGAACGAGACCTTAACTTTTGATCACATTATTTATGACAACCAGTCGTGCGTGAGCTGATTAAAAGTTTGCACATTTGCAAATTTCAATTACGACGCAACGACGACATCATTATGCACTGCAGTAGATACTCCCCAAAGTCGGTTACATCACTAATTTTGCAACGTGTGCTCTCTCCACCAACAAACTCCGCAAAGCGCCTTTGTGATTGTTTTCGCGTGCACACGAAGAAAAAACTTGCACTTTTACGAGATATTTAATAGCTTTTTAAAATCTCAACTGCACAAAGGATGCAAGTGAGCATTTTCCAAAACAACGCGCCGCAATAAAAAAGCGAACAATTACAAGCTACATACATAAAATAAATTACTTCGACCGAAAAAAACGCGTACACCTACGATTCGGAAAACCAATTTGCGCTCCTTAACTACTCCAGTGGTTTATAGCGACGAACGAAACTAGGCATTCGCAAGGTCATGAGGGAATTTATCACGAATCAAGATCACGTCATGGTCGCTCCAGTGAGTGTAACGCTCTCTATTCATTATTGTAACATTTATTCTCCGATAAAGACTCACAATCAGTTTCACAATTACGCCCGGTGCCGTGTATTTGTGTACTTGCGGATGGCGTGCTGCGGTGTGCCCTAGGTTGAGAAGTCAAGGATATCGCGTACGACGACGGACGCTCGAGGAAGGCACGCTTGTCGATTATACGTTTGATTTATCACTTTCAGACTACACTAAAAGATAGTACATAACTTATTTCCATAACATTTGCAAATAAATGATCTTAAAAACTCATTCAACAAGAATATCTTTCAAGACTTATGTGAATGAAGCTATTTTACACATTATATAGCATACTATATCCTTTTCTTTTTGTAACGCAATGAAAACCACATGAAATAGAGAAATGTACAATTTAGACAATGGGAATTTTAAATATAAAAGTACTTTAATAAAGGTGAAAATTGTAGCATCTTGCAAAAATTGAAAATGTTGAAAAAATAAACAATTTACTCATTTTCACATTTAACAGTCTCTTGCCAAACCATTCATATAAAGCCTAAAATATTTATCATTAACTTCGCTTAGTAACTGGTAAAAGCCATAAAGTGCGGCATTTTACCGTCCCACATAGAGCCCTAAAACGGCATCAATCCAGGCAGCGCCATTCGCCGAAGAGAAACCGTGGGTATGACGCAAAAAACATAAGTAATAAGCAATAAAAACATGCACGCCTAACGAGCCTCCCGAATAAGTACGTAATGCATGCTGGTAGTCGAAAAAAGCGTACAACTTTCTTTTCCTGCACTGCAACGGGACGATAAGTGCTTCGCCGACGCGCCTTGAACGGATAACAAGCACTCCGCGAAATCACAAAACACGCACGTAAAAAAGCGCATCATAAACCACGCCGAAATTAGTCTTCTGCAAACGAGCAATTATTCTTTATGATTGTAACGTTTTAACTCTAAATTTAGGTAGTATATGCGTAAAAACGTTAATTGTACCAAATAATTAATCTTTCTTTGAAGCTGAGGGAACCTCAGAATTGGATTTGTATCTAATACAAATTTGTAACGTTCAAACGCAGCTTCGAGTATATATAACTGGGTAATTGGTATAAGGAAAAAGTTTTCGGGACCTTTAGAACTTGCAAAATGTTTCTGTTACTACGTATCTACAAAGAAATAGTACATTGTTCAACGAACATGGAATGCTACGTATTTCTCACGAGTACGCTTGTATTTGCATTCTTGTATCGTACTTCTGCGAAATGATCATGCTATGCCAGTTGTTCACTATACTATATTTTTCAGATCATCTAGCAGGGTTTAACTCGGATTTTCGTAAAAGTTTCGGGTTCTATACCAGAATCAGCTGATCTTGAAAGTATCGGGTTCCGATATCGACGCGGTGCGTCCCACTGCTAGATGATGCTAAAATTCTGTTTCTTGAAACGGAATCGACGCAAGAAAACCGTGGCGACTGCGCAAGAACGTGTTGATACTTGTCACTAAAACGACAGCGGTTGCGGCACATACCAGCTCGTGTTTTAACATGTTTATTTGTAATACTAGCGAACGAAGCCTCCAATCTTTCCTCACATTGACCAGTGATTGTATTTCATGCATATTTGGAAAAATGAGAATAGCCATTCTCTTTGAGAATGCTGGTAATTGAATTTATCTTTTTCCAAATTTCTATTTTCTATTTTTTGTTTTTATTTATATACATTTTAATAGCTAATGAAAATACAATAACTTTCATGCGTAGTCTTTTTATATTACACTGAGTGGCGCTGAAAACGGGTTTTTGTTCGTATTTTAAACCCGGGCTTTCACAGACAAAACCGTAACAGAATAAACCCGCAGATTTTCAAAACCCGGAGACTCGGGTTTCCCTATTTTTTGACAAGCCTACATAGAACTACGTATTATACGAGCCAGGAATGAAAAGAAGTAGAAAAAAGAAATATTGATATTCGTCCTAAACATCGTTAGAAAACAATTATTCAAATGCTCAAATGCTCTAGAGATATTGGGATGTCTACGAAATCATCTGACAATTCGAAAACTTGATGTATTAATAACATATTTGCTCTCTCAGAAGCTTCCACATGCAACAGACGTCATGGGACGTTTGATGTGGCCCATTAATTTCGTCGTTTCCTTGTCGATTGTGTGAATTATTAACGGCTGCGCTTAGAGCGAACAGCAGCGGTTATAAATTTTAGACGCGTTTTGGAAGCAGCATGAAGCATAAAAGCCATAAGTCTTAAGAACGCAGGATATGAAGCATACGCCTGTCCAAAGCCACCGAGACTATCAGATGAAGATTCGTTCTGAGTACATAATTACGAAATAATAACCGCATCACTAGGGATCCGGCACTGGCAGTAGTCCCAGGATTGCGGAATAAGCGAAAATGACTTAAATCATCTTTAGTAAACTTGAAAATAGCTTTGTGACCTTGTTTTTACAACTAGAAACGACGTTGGGAGAGTAGAAAATGAGCGATGTACATACATCTCCCGCTAAGATCTACCGTCGACGGATGAAAATAAAAACGTCGAAGCTGCTCGAATGTGGAACCAAAAAACGAAGATGCTACAATATTATACGTTTTACCAACGTCTGTTACTTAAGCTCCTATAATATCAATCAAATCGAATGATTTATCGTGTCATGGGATGTGGTCTAGCAAAAATTAAGAATGCAAAATTGATTTATGATATTAGCGCGTTATAAGGCGCGTTCAAGACGATTAATTCACTCTGATTAATCCACATCGACATGGGTATGAACATGAACGCTTTGGGTGTGATTATTGATCGTTTGTTCAACTTCTATTAACCTAGAAAAGCGCCAGAAAACCAACAGAATCAAGAACCAATCAACTTTCTTTTTGCAGCTTCATCTGATCTTATGTTATGATGATTCAACTTAGTATCCGCATACATAATTCTCATAATTGATTACCATAAGATTGATGATCATTACAAGTGTAAACTGTTTGAAATTGTGGTGGCCACATGCTGAGATGAGAGCAAAAAAAGGCCAAACGTCACCAAACGGAATACGGAACTCGAAAAAAAAAAACACGGACAGATGATTGCGAGAAACTTATTTTTATTCGGACCTTCTCAGCGAATGGATACATGCACAGTTTCTCAGCGAATATTCAGATGCGAACGCCCACGTGCAATTCGGGTCTCCTCTCGATTGCAATGGACGTGCATTGCGAACTGGCGAAGCGAAATTGGGTTGCGGTTGGCGACAAAAATATCTCACTTTCCGAGTGTCTCACCTCGCCTTCGATATTAATAATACTTTGACATCTTCATATCGTGAGTATTTTCGTGAGACCATTGTAATCGTGTTTTAGTTTGCCCGGACCTTTTTGAAGTCAAACTTCTATATGTGCGCATGACTTGGGGAGTGTAGTCGTGAATGAGAGTTGAATAAGAATATTAAATTCAGCTAAACAATTCTTCGAAAAAAATCGCAGGAACCTGGAGGAAACGATAAAATTCCACACGTCGTAAATTGGCAACTCTCCAGCAAACAAAACAAAAGCACTCCAGCAAACACTCTTATCACACACGTATAAAGATAAGCCGAAGTCGGGTAGCTGTCAGTTGGAGCAGCATGGTACCTAGCTTATCACTCGTACATTTCATGGTATAACCGCCTTCTGATGACCCGGTGCACTGACTCTTTATTTTATCTTTATACCCGTTGTGCTGCCCTGTATCACAACTCCTATCCAACAGCAGCATCCGAGTGCAGTTGCTCAATGTACAAGTACAACTCTCTAATACTGAGGTGCAACGCATCGCCGTAAATTCTTTCTCTCCACCGTTTACAAGACAAAGTTTACAGAACTTTAACGCCCAACATCCGAACGCCTCCCCGAACAATTGCAGTCGCGCCGAGCGCAAGCATACATGTCGTTCTGACAAAATGACAAATAACAAGCCTTGAAAACTGTATGCCTTCGCTAGGATTTCCGAGAAATCTATGCTCAATAAGGCACTGTGCTGCAATGCACACAAATAAAACAGTGGGCGCTAGTATTCTGATCGAAGCATGGAATAACTAGAAGTGTAAACTGCAAACAAATGGGTGCATCAAAGCACTGATTGTGATTGTGCGAAATCGCGTCAATTCCCGACGAGGTGATAAGAATGGAAGTGACAGACAAACATAGGAAATTGATTATGAGAGGATCCCGTTTTGGAAATTGAGATAAATGAAGTTATCATTTATCAACTTCGTGCAAATTTTAAATCCGGTTATTGATAATTATAATTGTGTCATCTCATGATTAATTTTGTCCAATTTGTGACTAATTTGTCTCTCATTCCCTATCTCTCTCTACAGTTCAACTTCAGTCGGAGGCCTTCATTTTTTTCTATCAATTAATGCAATTCTATTCATAGTCACGAAATAAAACATTTGGTGACCAAATGTCATGTCTATTATAAAATTTATGATCGCAATAATAACGGGAATATCCAAACCACGCTTGGGTCAAAAATACCCAAATTTCGCCACTTCCTCGAAGCCGGTCTTATCGTCCATCAGTTTATCGCTTTTATTACATCTTCGCGGCAGTTCATAATGGCCATAAGCCATCCCTTGCAATATACCACCCTATGTCATCGCCAAATATCCGCCGCGAAACCAATTTTGCAAAATTCGCTCCCACGTGGAGAGCAAATTTTATGATAGCCCCAAAAACCAGAAATATCTCAATTTAACAAAAATAGACGCAGTGACGCTGACCCTACCAACAATCATCACCCATTCAGAACCCTCGCAAAATGCAAACATTTCCTAAATATACAGAAGTAGCCATAATATGCAGATAGTTGCCAGACAAACGACATGAATATAAAATAATAAAATATACATATTTAATGCCATCGTAGCAAATGGCGACGTGTGCGTGCAGAGGAAACGCCGGATGTTATCGCCCCGAAGAGGCACAGGGAGGATGAGAGACTGCTTGTCTAGTCTGTTCCAGGTCCACTCCACTCCGCCACACCACAGATACACGTGTGGGAGCAGAGACAGTGCATTGTTGCGTACCACGTTTATACCTACCGTTGGTTTTGATAACTGCAGCCGCGACCGTGATCCCAAGTCAAATAGAAAATGTGGCAGCAATGTGTGGCTGCGAAACTTGCAACTTTGGTGCCATTATAGTTGCATGCGATTCTGCCACGAAAACCGCCACGCTAAAAGCCCGCAGTTTAACGGAGAACTAATGCGGTCGCCAGCCACATGCAGAAGCCGAATGTAAATGAAAGAAGATTAGAGAGGATTTTCGCAAATTTAACAAATCCGGATTTACTAAGTCGGCGAAATACGTAATATTTGCATTTGTAATAAAGCTCATTGCTATATTATATAATAAATTCTTTACCGTATATTACATATAGGAAGATAGAGGGGAAATGCATGGATTCCTGCATGTGAAAGGTAAAAAGATATAAAGTGGAATTTAGATGGAATGAAATACGTGAATACGTGCAGCACATCTCGGAAATATTGAATGCTGATGAAACTAGTTATATATAGGCTTCCGACTGAGATTTCCTTTACCAAGAAGTATTTAATATATGAGAATTGCAGTTACTTTGTACGTGGATCATTGATGTGTATATTTATATCGAAGAAAAAAATAGAAATAAAAAGATCCGAAAAACCAAACAATGTTTGCAAAGTTTATAAAATTTGCATATTCAATACATCCAGTATTTTGAAAAATAGATAAAATGACATGTTTTATACAGTTTTAAATTCAAAGTGCATTTTGCACAAAAATTTGAAATGTGAAAAAAAATATGTAAAAAAAAAATGAAAACAGAGAGAACATTCTTGAAGAACTATTGACTAAGGCAATTTTTTGACCCGGAAGAGGAGGTCCCCCCTAAGGATTTACACAGGAAGATTCTGTATATACGCATAATATTTAGATTGTTCGAAAGTAATAGATTTAACTATTATTCATCACATCATGAAGTCTTTTATTCTATCAGTTAGATATATTTTGAGATGCAAGTTATTTAAATGATATTACAAGATCTATAATATTAAAAGTCGATGATTATTAATGTTTATTCATCAGCTGACATTTTATGGATTGTATATATGATAAGAAGAGTTTTAAAATAACTCGTAAATCTTTATTTTGACTTTTCTTTATAAATTCCAGACTTTGCTTTTATTGCTAGTCATCCTTGCCGAGGCCCAAACACAACAAAAATACGCAGATACGCATGGGTCACTTTATACACATAGGTTTACTTTAGTCGTTGTATTTGCGAGCGTTACAAAGAACAAAAGAAAAACAAAAGCGCCACAGATTAGTTCTTACACGAAATCACACGTGGTGTTAATTTATTTGCTAACTCCGTTTAGGTTGTTGAAAGTTGCAAATATTGTATTGCACTTGAACCTTACATGAATCCCCCAACAGTTAAAAAATCGTAATGTGGGCCACAACGAACCATGTTTAAAAAAAAACTGAAATAAACCTAAATAACAATTCTGCACTTGAACCTTTGATGTACCAAGAAAGAAAAAGTAATTACACTGTGCTGTACGGGTACACATGTGGATTCGGGTAAACCTTCCCTCATTTTCCGCTTTTCCTGTGCATGTTTAAGCGGAAACCGTGAGTCACAGCAATAAACGCGTTGTGCGTGCGTGCGCAAATTGCAGGTAAGTACGCACCAAGCTGGCACCAGAGAGTCGATAGGGTGGTGTAATACACCACCTCATTCGCCATTAACTACCACACAATATATAGTATTAAACTATTAAAAGCCTATCGCCATATTATCGCCTATTCCGATATATTTCAAATGCATTTATATTTATAAATAGTAGGTGCATTTGTGCACTTGTGGTTATGTTGATATCATATCCTGGTAATATCATTTTATGAGTACATTTGGTAAATCTTATCTTCATGTTTACCATTTATTTGCAGGATGAATATGCTGATAAAACATTGTTTCAAGATTAAACATTTAAAGTTTTAACATTTGTGGTTTGAATGTTGTAATATTTATTTTTAAACAAATCTATATTACCATATAAATACCCTATATTATAGTGTAAATAAAGGATAACAAACAAATGTTGTTAATAAACTGAATTTAACACAAAAGAGCATTATATGAGCACAATTGAAGCACAATTCACATTTGGATTACACGAAGCTTTGTACGATCCCTTTGATGTCCTAAATACCTTTCTACCCTTAATAATAATTAGAAGCAATTTTTTTCTTTGTGTGTGCATTATTTCGCTCTATTTTGTAGACAATAATCTGTGCGTTTTTCTTCCTAGCAATCCAAAATCAAATAATTGGTATAAACTAGAAAAGTACCGGTTGTATTGATTTTATTTGGAAAAACAGCAGATACGACGAAAATGTGTTTTCCCGGCTTCTTACCGAAGTTCCAACTCGCTTCATTGACTTCTTACGACTCTTATTGTTAATGGAAATAATTTATTATTAAAGAAAACGATAACTTACCTTTGTTATTGTAGTATTACAGATATAAACATCCCAAAATGCGTACACTATTCACAAGCACTGAATTTCTTCCTGAATGCGATGGTGAAGACAATTTTTCGCCGCACTATTTTGTTTAAGCCACTGCACCGTCGAAAATGGTTTCTTTGCAATTTGTCCGTTTTTGGATGAAGGAAAGCACCAAAGCAAAATTGCGAATGCCAGCCGGGAGACAAAGTCAGTTAGCCCTGACGGCCATTTTATCACTGCTTCTTTCGTGCGAGCGAAAACATGTTCTGCTGGATAATATGGTGGGGCGAGCAATGCGCTGTTTCTCCCGGCACCAACGCAAAGCGACAGTACGTTTACCGAATCTTCGGAAACCCCAAGCAGCGAGGATTGAAATTATGTTTTTGGAAAAATGGTATACATTATAAACTGCATGCACTACATTCACAGTCATTGGTCAATTAATTAGCAATATTTAGATTATGAAGCTTTTCTGGATATTCAGAAAACTTCAAAAGTTTACAGCACAAATATTAGTGTTATTCACCTTAGATTTAACTTGTTTCCTTCAAAATGTTATATTTATAAACTTAGTTATACAAATGTTTCTTAATTTTGGCTAATTTTGCTTGAAACTCGTTATTAACTCCTCGATGAATGCCAAACTCTTAGCCACCTATTGAAGAATAGTCAAACTATTGGGAATAATGGCTACTTATTTACAGAGATCATTATAGTCGAATAATAATTCTGTAATTATTACATACTTATTTCGATATATTTTTATTCCCTGACCACTTCAGTAAGTAGTATTTGTAAGAATAAACGTAAACATGATTTGAAAACTATGATTTATTGCACTATAATATATTGTAATTATATTCTAGGAAGAATTTACATAATACATAGTAAATTATTTATCAATATTCATCTTGTTTTCCTAGATATTGTAAAAAATAATTACGTTACATTTAATAATTACAATTACAACAATTAAAGTTCGTTTTTGTCATCTTCGGAATCGCCCCGCAGAAGAGATTTGATGTTAGATAGTTGGAAGATTTGGAAGATATATTGTATATGTCGGTTTTCTACTTGTTATGAAAACAACTTCAAAAGTGTACAGCTGAAAAATGATCAGTATTAACCCCGTACGTAACGTGTTTCCCTTTAAACTTCTTACATTTATAAACGTAGTTACGTAAATGTTTATTATGGCTAATTTTGTGATAAAACTTGAAAATATAAAACGTTTAGCCACCTATCGGAAAATAGTGATACTAGGGATAATAATAGCTATTTGCTTACAAAAACCAAACTTTTATCAATTCGGGTTATCATGGCTAATCTAAAAATACAATACAACCAACTTTGCATTTGTACTTTTTGGACCCCTCTCTATTCTGTCAAGTACCAACTTTATCGAATAACATCACTGTTTCTCGAATAAAATCTTAATACTGATGAAATCCATATTTATAAATAGACACAATTTCTTCAATTTTACATCTTCTATTTAACTATCAGGCATTTTCTCAATCAAGTTCTTAAATCTATCCAAAACAATTGTATTAGTACAATAACAATGTTCCAAGTCATATGGAGGCTCAATAATAAGATGATCCTGGAATTTCAGAGCCTCTCCATCATCAACAACTTCAATCAAATTCAACCTTAGCCATTCCTTCAGCTTTTGCTTTCTTTTTTGAAGCACGGTGGTACTGTACGTCGGTGTGTTTTCAGTTGTAAAGAGGTCAATCTCGCCAATATCCTGAGTTTCATCGATATGAATACTTCTGATTGACGAGGCTATTATGATTTTTAGCTCACTTGAAGTTTGGTCCGTCGAAGTTTGTCTCGTCGATTTTGTGGTTAGGACAACTGCACCGCTCTCAGGATCCACAACGTAGATAAAACCCTCTTGCGTTCTATTATCACATGTTTGTATACTCGCGAATTTTCCTATGAACTCTCTTCCTGGTATTTGATGGCTGTTTTCGTACATGTTGTATTTTTGTTTGTCAAAGAATAGTGGAACGTGTGTCGTCGTACGAAATAAATTATAAACTGATGTCCGTAACGCCCTCTATCGGAAAATTGTTAACATACGAATATGTTTATTGAAAGTTTTGCAAATTTTATATTTACAATTGCATAGAATGCTGACTTGAGGGTTTGTTCAATTACACTCTAAATATTTATTCATTTAGTGAAGTGGTCGATCAATTTTATAATTAGTTTAATGAATGTATGAATACATTTTAAATTCTCAAAGATAAATCATCTATAAATAAGTAATATAGTAAAGTGATAAGAGATAACATTGTTTTAAGGTAAATCATTTACCTTTATATCTTAATTATTTCCGTTATGCGAAAAAAAATCGTGGCTAATATCAGAAGGCAACATTTTATTCATTTTAAAATTGAATCATAAAAATTTAAACAATTTAACAAAAGGTAAGCAGTGAAACCATATTAGATGTAAGGCTAAATTAGTATCAGGATATGCTATGCATAATTTCTAGGTAGAACATTCAATTAAGTTGGTTATGAATAACCAAGGATTCATTCTCTACCATTATTATATGTTCCTTTATAAAGAGGAATTTCTCAAAGTGAACCTCTCATTCTTGGATATGAGAGGTTCACCTTGAGAAAATCATTGTCGGACCCCTCCAATCTCCCTTCATGCCCAGAAACGAATAGAAACGGGACATGAATCCCGAGTACTTGTTATATTCTGACATTTTCGGTTATTATCAAAGATTCACATATACTTGGTATTAATATTAATGAATCCCCAATAGGTGTTTGGAATGCGTATTTTTCTACGCAAATGCTAAATATGTTATTATTTCAAAACAAAATTGTTTAGAAATAATAAGTATAATAATTATGGTCGCCACTCTATTTTTATTGAATTTATGCTATTTCTTAGAAATGTTATATGTACAAGATGTAACTTACAAATCCTAATAATCTGATTATAAAATAGTAAATGTCTCAATAATAATTATCTTTACAAATCAGTAAATCCCAATATTAGTTATTTTTTTATTTCGGGTTTTAATTTAACAGCTGAAAAAAATTAATACTTTTCAAAATATGCAGCTGCATTATATATGGTGGTTATAAAGATAAGACATATTTTTGCAATTCTTTTAGAAACGGAACAATATTCTTGCCGACATGTTTTTCAACATTATAATGACACTAATTTAAATGAAAACAGTTATCCTTAGTCTGAAGTATAATCGCACAGTTATTTCAATTTTCGGTTGAAGTTCGTTTTGTTGAATATTTCCCCGAAAAGTGCATTACTAATTCATATATGAATTAAACATACCTGCCTCATTTGAATATCGTACAAATGTGCTACGTAGAAAATCACTAGTATTCGTACATACGAGTACAATCGCATCCTGCTACATACGATTTTCAACATATAAGTGAGATATTTTTACATTCCTTCTTGATAAGTTCATATTTTTTGGAGAGATTCATGGGATTATATCAAAAATTCACGTGCTTTGAAAATTATAGATATCAGTATTGTTATCTGGTACTGTATTTTTTTGTTAAATTTTAGCAATTTCATGATGATTTGCGACATTTAATACAATTTTTTTTTTAATTTTTGGTTGAGTATTAGAAATATATTGTTTATGTTACCATTTAACTCCAATTGATATCTGTAGAATACTTTTATGATACATTTATTTAGGTATTATCATTAATATAAAGATTTTTTTCTTTCTGCAAATTTCAGAAAACACCTTCAGATTTTTCAATTACTTTTCCAATTAAAAGTCTTCTTAAGAATCACCCAAACACTTAAAAATTTACATTTCTAGTAAGCTAATATATAAGGCACTGAACATTTTCTCTCATTTTATACAGTATTGTTATAGTAACATATTAATATGGCCAAGAAAAATGATCCGTTAAGTCCGTAAGTATATAAATCAACATTTATTGGCATAACCTCTGCCCTATTTTTATAAACTTAAGAATAAAAAAGGGAGCTATACACTCCTCCGTTTCGGAACGATCCCCAGCCCAGCTTCCCTTCTTCTTTCTCCTATAGAATGGCAAACCCTCATCTCTCATCTCCTTTTCTTGCTAAGCATTCTTCATATCTTTTTATCCTACATTTGAACTCCCGACCGTTACTCCTTCTTCGGGTTTTCCGGAGGACTATATAATTTGGAGTCTAACCTCATTAGGTCCTTCAGGAACCTACCTCTCTTTCCAGATATTCCCATTCATATACACCTCATACTCTGTACATTCCATAAGTAATTCTTATTGTTGAAATCTCTTCAATACATTCATAAATATTTTACCTATTTTCAGGGAGTTTGTAAAGGAAGGCACAGACAAAAAGGAAACGAAAGAAAAAGACATTCTAGAATATCCAGATGTATCATTTTTTTCCTTAGTAAGTTTCACTATTTCGACATTTTGATTAACATGTTGATTATACTTATACTTTTAGTTTAGATATGGTACTGTACTAGACAAATGTTTAATGTTCATTGGTGTTATATCAATTTCTGTAGCAGCCGTGTGTCAACCATTAAATATGTTAGTCTTCGGTGATATAACCGGTCAGCTAGTTGAATTTACACACATCCCAAAAAGTTTTGCTGCTGATGAGAAATTAAGCGAGAATATTATAACTTATGTAATATACACCTGCACCCTTGGTGTAGTCACGTTCCTCTCCATCTATATATCTTCGACTATTTTCAACTTAACAGCTATACGACAGAGTTTCCGAATTCGCATATTGTACTTCGAAAAAGTGCTTAATCAAGATATTGGATGGTATGATAAGCATCATGCTGGAGATTTTGCTAGTCGAATGAGCGAGTAAGTTATGTTTATGCCTTTAAAATTAAGATTATAATAATTTGGTCTTTCCTTCAGCGATTTGTTAAAATTGGAAGAAGGAATTGGTGAAAAAATAACTGTCTTTTTATTCTATATAGTCGCATTCTTTGCGTGTCTTATTATGTCATTTTTAAAAGGCTGGGAACTTACGCTAATCTGTATGATTTCACTTCCGGTAACAATAATATCAATGACTTTCATCAGTGTTTTAACGTCGCGATTTGCGAAAACTGAAATGGATGCCTACGGAGCTGCAGGTACCATTGCCGAGGAAGTCTTTAGTATCATTCATACGGTACTTGCCTTCGGGGGGCAGGAAAAAGAATCACAACGCTATGAAAAGCATTTGACGACTGCTAGAGATAACAACATTAAAAGATCTCTCCTCAATGGTATTGGTGTTGGCCTTCTGTGGTTTACGGTTTACGCTAGTTACGCACTTGCTTTTTGGTATGGAGTTGGATTAATCATCTTCGAGGAT
Organism: Mimaenictus wilsoni; assembly: GCA_027575185.1. Classification (NCBI taxonomy): domain Eukaryota; kingdom Metazoa; phylum Arthropoda; class Insecta; order Coleoptera; family Staphylinidae; genus Mimaenictus; species Mimaenictus wilsoni. The sequence goes on along the minus strand of JAODAC010001751.1, from coordinate 63,453 downwards.
ACCGAATATGCTGATCCGAATGATCGAACATATACTCCAGCCACATTGGTAACTGTCTTCTTCTGTGTAATAACGGGAAATATGGCTTTAGCACATTCATCGGTGTATATCGAAGTCTTTGGTGCTGCTCGAGGTGCAGCCGCTAAGATATATGGCATTATTGATTCCATTCCGAAGATCCACTCTTCGAAGGGTAAAGGTGTACAACCTGAGAAAATCGAAGGCAGTATTAAGTTCGAGGATATTACTTTTCACTATCCGTCAAGACCAGATGTTCCAATTTTGAAAGGATTTAATTTAGAGATTACGGCTGGTCAAACTGTAGCGTTAGTTGGTAGTTCAGGATGTGGAAAATCAACATGTATACAACTAATTCAAAGATTTTATGATCCTGATGTGGGGACGGTGTACGTTGATGGACATGATATAACCATATTGGATTTAGCTGTATTGAGGAGTAATATTGGTGTAGTTGGACAGGAACCTGTCTTGTTTGCAACTACAATTGCTGAAAATATTCGTTATGGTAGTAAATGGGCCACCATGGAACAGATTGAGAATGCTGCAAAGAAGTCTAATGCTCATAAATTTATTAGTTCCTTACCTGATGGATATAATACCATCGTTGGTGAACGTGGGGCACAACTTTCAGGTGGTCAGAAACAACGTATAGCTATCGCTCGAGCTCTGGTACGAAACCCGAAAATTCTGCTCTTGGATGAGGCTACTTCTGCTCTGGATACCAAAAGTGAAGCTAAAGTTCAAGCAGCTTTAGACAACGTAAGTAGTTTAGAAATTTTGTCAGAATCCGATGGAGACGCTGAGGAATAATTTTGATATGTATATTGCTGTAAGAAAACGAAGGTTAGAATCGTTTCCAACGACCATGTTTGAGTTACTGAGGAGAACAGTTAGAAGGGGCTAAAGGCGGTTGACTGACGACGGCCCTTCAGAAAATCGGTAGGGAAGGCAAAATATATGCCGTATTCACACGAAACCTAGCAAGTTATGTCCAAGACTTTAGTCAACACCGCTTTGTTTTGTACCTCTCTTTTTCAAGTCAGACGACGGGTATTCTTCCAGACCCACGTCATTAGCCCCATTGTCAATTTTCCGACATCTCGGTATTTTTAGTATGCGTCAGCGAAAAGATGTATTTAAGATAGTGGGTACCATGACAGGACCTATTTTCTCTGGTGAGATGTTCGGTGGTATCAATTTTCGGCGTCTCCATTGGTTTCCAACAACTTTTATTGACCCAATCTAAAAATCTCAATAAACAGGCAAGTAAAGAATGTACAACCATAATAATCGCTCACCGTCTTTCAACAATTCGTGGAGCAAATCGAATTGTTGTCGTTAAAGACGGCCAAGCAGTTGAAGATGGTACTCACGAGGAATTAATGGCTTTAAACAAAGAATATCATAATTTAGTAACAAATCAACTTTCCAACGTTGATCATGAGGATGTTCCAAATGTTACATTAGTAGGACCTGATTATGAAGAGGATGATATAACAGTTCATCCATCGGAACATCAAGAAACTGCTTTAGAAAAAGAGAAAGACAAAGATGTATCACTGCTAAAAATCGTTGCCTTAAATAAGCCTGAAACGTTGCAAATTATCTTTGGCATTATAAATTCGGTAATTATGGGTGCCTCTATGCCCTTATTTGGAATCCTATTTGGTGACATTGTCCAGGTGCTCAGTGGAACAGATAATAACAAAATTCGGACAGATACAGATTTTTACTGCCTCATATTTATTATATTGGGTGTGGTAACAGGTCTAGCGACATTTTTACAAAACTATATGTTTGGACTAGCTGGTGAAAAAATGGTACTACGTGTTCGAAGTAAAATGTTCAGAGCTATGATGAGGCAGGAAATTGGCTGGTACGATAGGAAGGAGAATGGCGTTGGAGCACTTTGTGCCAGCTTATCCCATCAAGCCGCGAATATTCAAGGTGCAACTGGACAGAGAATTGGAACCATTTTTCAGGCATTATCTACGCTCTTCATAGCAGTTGGTTTGTTTATGTATTATGAATGGCGCTTGGGGCTTGTTACAATGTGCTTCATGCCTGTTATTTTGGCTTCCGTATTCTTCCAAAAGAGAATGATTAACACTGAGTCAAAAGAAGGTCAAAAGGGCATGGAGTCTTCTATCAAACTGGCAGTTGAAGCCGTTTCCAATATTAGAACTGTGGCTTCCCTTGGAAATGAAGCAACATTTCATGGAAAATTTATAGAGGAATTAATTCCTTCCCATAAGAAAGCGAAACAAACTACACATATTCGTGGTTTCGTCCTGGCTCTATCGAGAAGTATTATATTTTTTGCTTACGCAACATGCATGTACTATGGAGGATATTTGATGCGTACAGAAAATTTGCAGATGAACAGCGTTTTAAAGTAAGTTGTTTATTTATGAAATAACAATTTAACGTGTTTTGTTATCTAGGGTTAGCCAAACTTTAATAATGGGAACAACTACTATTGCCAGTGCACTAGCATTTACCCCAAACTTTCAAAAAGGTTTACAAGCAGCTGCTAGTATCTTCAAACTCCTGGAACGTGTTCCACAAATAAACGATCCTGTCGACCCCGTACCAAGAGAAAATACAACTGGGGATATAACTTTTTCAGGTATTGAATTTAAGTACCCATCACGTCCTCATATGAAGATCCTTCACGACCTAAACATGGTCATTAAACGTGGGCAGACGATTGCATTGGTTGGTCCTAGTGGTTGTGGCAAGTCCACTATCATTCAATTAATCGAACGTTTCTATGACCCAACGGAAGGCACTGTTACTATTATGAGTAAAGATGTTAAATCGATGCGTCTAGCTGATCTACGTAGCCACCTCGGAATTGTGTCACAAGAACCGAACTTGTTTGATCGCACCATCCTAGAGAATATTCAATATGGAGACAATTCACGTGAAGTGACAGAAGCTGAAGCTATTGCAACAGCTAAGCAGGCAAATATACATAATTTCATTGTAAGTCTACCTAAAGGTTACGATACCCCTTTAGGCGATAAAGGTACTCAGCTCTCCGGAGGACAGAAACAGCGGGTTGCTATTGCTCGTGCTTTGGTCAGAAACCCACAGATTTTATTGCTTGATGAAGCTACCTCTGCATTGGATACTGAAAGTGAAAAGGTAACTGCGTCTGTTTATGGTTTATGACCTCTGTAATTTCAAACTGTTCTTATAGGTTGTACAAGTCGCCTTGGATAAAGCTAAAGAAAGCCGGACATGTATAACAATAGCCCATCGCCTATCTACAATCCAAACTGCTGATGTAATTTGTGTTATATACGAGGGTAAGGTGCACGAGTTAGGAACACATTCTGAACTACTCGCACTGAAGGGGATCTACTATCAACTATATAGTTTGCAAAATGGCAAACGATAAGATATATCAAAGATGACATTTTATGTATATTTATTTGATATGTTGTATACATAAAAATATATATGTTTATAAAATAATGAAATGTGATTCGTAGCTTGCCTTAAAGTTTAATAATGATTTGAAATGTTTTGGTATCTAAAATAAGCCAAGATTTGATAGTGGAAACAACTACTATTGCCAATAGTGGTGTTGAAAACGGTGAGGCTAATAGGCAACAAAAAAGGGCATAAAGGAAAAGTTATCCGGTGTCTGGAGCCGGATCCCCATTTTTGGCCTGACAATTTCTAGTTCAACTGATTTCTATAGATTAGTAATGGTTGACGCTAAAGATTTTGGAAACTCATGCGTTAGACGCATAAATATATCTCGGGCGACACGAGTCCGACTGAGGCCAATAAATCTTGGGGATGAAAGCGACGCTGGCTGATATTTTGGGCGCACCAGCTTGCTCACAGGTGGTCTACAGTCGTGGACAAGTGGCGGACCATCACGAATTGCGTGCGGAAAAGGAGGCACCAGTGCATCCCAATTGGACGGGGGTGCGTTTATTTTGGTCACCACGCCGATTTGTTGGTGTGATTTCTTGTGGTGGGAAGTTTGTGGGAGTTTGTATATGTTTAGTTTTAGGATTTTTGTAAATAAAAATTCAGTTATTACCCAAACATTGCGGCGTCAACAACTTCTTCCTCGACTTACACATTGGACGGGTAATCCGGTCCTGCATTTGTATGTTTTGATATTTTTGATATTTTGGCGACCGTGGTCTTTTCAGTCCGCCTATCTTCTGTTCTAACCATACCTGGGTACATACCTTGGTACGAACATAGCCTTGGTACTTTCGCGGATCTGAATGGATTGAGACAAGTGGATTGCCAAAGGGTTTACAATCAGCTTTCAGCATCTTCAAACTCTTTGAGCGCGATCCACAAATAGACAACGCCGACAATGGGGTCAAAGATCAAGAGGAAGGACTAGGAGAACATATCTTCGGATGTATCACATACGCAGGTATTTAATTTAAGTACCCAATACGATTTGATATGAATATCCTTCACGACCTAGTCATGGTCATCAAACATAGGCAGATGATTGTTTTGGTTGGTCCCTGTGGTTGTGGCAAGTCCACAATCATTCAATTAATCGAACGTCTCTATAACCCAACTATCGCCATTATGAGTAAAAATGTTAATAAACATCGATGCGTCTAGCAGATGTACGTTGCCACCTCGGTATTGTGTCACAAGAACCCAACTGGTTTAATCGAACCATCCTAGAGAATATTCCATATGGAGAAGCTGAAGCTATTAAAGCAACCAAGCAGGCAAATGCACATAATTTCATTGTTAGTCTGCCCCTTATTAACTAAAAGTAAAAAGGTGTTATATATTGATTACTTGTGACCTCTATGATAATAAACTTTTTTACTTATAGGTGGTACAAGAAGCACTGGATAAAGCTAAAGAAAGACAAGCATGTATAACACTAGCCCAATCCAATATGCTGACGTAATTTGTATGATAAACGAGGGTAAGGTACACGCGTTCAGAACACATTCTGAACTAGTTGCACTGAGGAGTATCTACAATCAACTATACAGTTTACCATATGGTAAGCAATAAGATATATCAATGTTTACATTGTATGTATATTTATTTGATATTTTGAATAAGTAAAAAATTTAATATATCTCTCTAGATTAATGAAGTAAGATTCCTTTAACTCATTCAATATCATAAATCAATGAGTGCAAGGGGAATGACAAATAATGACGCTAAATTGCGAAAATTTTATTTTAGAAAGATTTCATATATTAACTGGAGTCTCGATTATTTGATCATTATCTCTATCATTTACCAAATACCTTCATGAGACGCAAAATTTCATTGATAAGCTTATCATAAAGTGCTGATACGTGCCTTGATAAGTACGTCCGACGTTTGTAACTATATCAGCTACAGGTATCCGAAAGTAACTTCCAGTCTGTGCTTATCATGGTAATCGGCATCTGTTCTTGTCTTTAATTTGTTTATTTATGTGCCTGGGGATACATTACATATAATACAACAAAGTGGGTAAGTCTCTGATCGTATTTTCAACTATACCTGGCAGTATATTCATATAGTATGGTAACTAAGGGAGTATTGACGCTGTATAAATTTTAATGTAACATGACAACAATCGATAGATATTGATTATTTCATGAGAATGAGAATGAGAATGGGTCGTAAGGTAAAACCTTGAAAATGTAAGCATATTACTTCATTTATATCATATACCGTAAGATGATAACAAGTTCAGAAAGTTTTCAGAATATAGAAATTCTTCAACAATCGACCCATAATTTAAAAAGTTAAATTTCAAAATAAAATTTGTTGCACATTGATATTAAAATTTCTGCTAATGTAACACATAAAAGTAAGAATTTTATATAATTTGTTATCACATTTTAAATCCGTGATGTTACATGACAAGCACAAATATTATCTCCTAAGCCTTGAATGAAAGTGATCAATTACTAAATTGTTCTCTTTATCTGGCTTTGTGGTGCAAATTTTAATCAGATCACAGGCGAATTTATCTATTGATTCATGTTTTTTCGGTCGATGAGTGTTATACGACGCAATCTGTTGCAGGTGTGACGTGACGATGGAGAAGAGAATTAGTTTAACAACAGCAGGTCCTGATAAAAAAAATGATCCACTTAGTCCGTAAGTACTTTAAACTTTATTCCCACGTCCGTGATTTCATTTTTTTTAATTTTCAGAGAGTTTGTAGACAAAGATGACGACAAAAAGAAGGAGAAAAAAGAGGTTGAGGAATTCCCACCAGTCGGATTCTTCCAACTTGTAAGTAGTTTTTTTGGCAGTTTATAGAAGTACTTTACGAAAGTGTATTTACAGTTTAGATATGCGAATGGACTGGATAAATTCATGATTTTCGTGGGCTGTCTTTCTGCTTGTGTCACTGCCGCGTGCCAACCATTGAACATGCTTATTTTTGGTGATCTCACTGGTGATTTGGGAGAGTACTACTTTTCTGACAGAGGACCAGAGGCTGAAGAGAAATTTAAGGATGCCATCATGGATTTTGTTATATATAACTGTTCTATTGGGGCTGCTATGTTTATCTTCACGTATATATCCACACTATTATTTAATTATACTGGAATTCGACAAAGCTTCCGAATTCGAACTATGTATTTCGAAAAGGTCCTTAATCAAGATATAGGCTGGTATGATGTACATCAATCAGGAGATTTTGCCAGTCGTATGGGAGAGTAAGTACCAAATTCTCTAACAATCTATAGCAATCATTTTATTTTATGTGGCCAAAATGAAAACTCATGTACAACAATGACAATTCTAAACTGACATGTCAGCAACCTAAGACCCATGACCCTATGGATCATAGGTTCCTGACCTCTGGCCTATAATTGCAATATTAATTGCATTCTTCAAAATTTTCAGTGATTTACTCAAATTGGAAGAAGGTATCGGCGAGAAGGTAATCATCTTTCTGCATTTGCAACTCTCCTTTGTGGGCTGTCTGATAATGGCGTTGGTAAAAGGTTGGGAGCTTGCCCTCATCTGTTTAATATCCCTTCCGGTGACTATGATTTCGATGGGTACAGTCGCCTACCTCACTTCCAAGCTTTCCAAAAGCGAATTAGATGCATATGGAGCTGCTGGTACCATTGCTGAAGAAGTTTTTACAATCATCAGAACTGTTCTTGCCTTTGGAGGTCAGAAGAAGGAACATGAACGCTATGAGAAACACTTGGTCTTCGCTAGGAATAACAACATTCGACGATCAATGTTGACCGGAATTGGTTTTGGTATTCTTTGGTTAGCAATTTACTCCAGTTACGCCCTTGCCTTCTGGTATGGAGTCGGATTGATCATTGACGACAGAAAGGATCACCCCGATGATGAAGAGAGCCGAACATATACCGCATCGAACATGGTGACAGTTTTCTTCAGTGTAATGAGTGGTAGCATGAATTTTGGCATTGCTTCACCATATATTGAAGGTTTTGGAGTTGCTCGTGGTGCCGCTTCCAAGATCTTTGGTATTATTGACTCCATTCCGAAAATCAATTCCTCAAAGGGTAAAGGTGTTCAACCAGAGAAAGTTGAAGGCAATATTAAGTTTGAGAATATCAAGTTTAATTATCCATCTCGGCCAGATGTCCCTATTCTGAAGGGCTTAAACTTGGAAATTAAACCTGGTCAGACCGTGGCACTTGTTGGAAGTTCCGGTTGTGGCAAATCCACTTGTATTCAACTCCTTCAGAGATTCTACGATCCTGAAGAGGGAACGGTTTACTTGGATGGACAAGACCTTACCACACTTGATTTGTCTCTGTTAAGAAGTAATATTGGTGTCGTTGGACAGGAACCCGTTTTGTTTGCTACCACTATTGCTGAGAATATCCGTTACGGTTACAAATGGGCAACTATGGAAGATATCGAAAAAGCCGCAAAGAAATCAAATGCGCATCAATTTATTTCATCACTTCCTGAAGGATACAACACCATGGTTGGTGAACGTGGAGCTCAGCTCTCCGGAGGTCAGAAGCAACGTATTGCTATTGCCCGTGCTCTAGTCCGTGAACCGAGCATCCTTCTTTTGGATGAGGCCACCTCAGCTTTGGATACGAAAAGCGAGTCTAAAGTTCAAGCCGCATTGGATAACGTAAGCATTCCATTTAATTTCATTGATATGTTGTTATAAAGTGTTGTATCGATCAATAGGCCAGTATGGAATGTACCACGATAATAATCGCTCATCGCTTATCTACGATCCGTGGCGCTAATCGAATTGTCGTCATCAAGGAAGGTCAAGCTGTTGAAGATGGCACTCACGCTGAATTGATGGAATTGAAGAAGGAATACTACAATTTAGTAACGAATCAAGTAGCTTCTGTTGAGGACGATGAAGAAACTAAGGCTGCCATGTTCCAAGATGATGATGAAGATACAAGTATTCCTGTTGTACAAAAAGAAGTGAAAGAAATTACTGCCGACGATGAGGAAGGACAAGAAGTGTCCATTTTGAAAGTACTAGGAATGAACAAACCAGAAATGATACAACTTGTGATTGGTATTTCCTGTTCCGTTGTCATGGGCTTCGCTATGCCACTCTTTGGTGTACTTTTCGGTGATATAGTTAGTGTGGTCAGTACTCCCGATGATGATGATTATGTACGCAAAGAAACTAACAAGTACTGCATGTTCTTCGTAATAATGGGGATTATTACTGGGCTTGCCACGTTCTGTCAAATTTACACTTTCGGAGATGCTGGCGAGCGTTTAGTAATGCGAGTCCGATCTAATATGTTCGGTTCCATGTTACGCCAGGAAATTGGTTGGTACGATCGGAAAGAAAATGGTGTAGGAGCACTTTGCGCCAAGTTATCAACAGAAGCTGCTAGTATTCAGGGTGCCACTGGTCAGAGAGTGGGTACAATTTTCCAGTCTATTGCAACACTTGGTTTGGCTGTAGGATTAGCTATGTACTACGAATGGCGATTAGGATTGGTGGCATTGGCATTCACTCCAGTCATCATGGCCTCCATCTTTTTCCAACAGAAAATGTTACGTAACGAAACTAAAGCAGCTAGGAAAGGCATGGAGAATTCGACGAAGCTTGCAGTTGAAGCTGTGTCCAATATCAGAACGGTCGCTTCCCTTGGAAATGAATCTACTTTCCATGGAAAATATGTCGAGGAACTTTTACCCCACAATAAGAAAGCTAAAAACAACACACACCTTCGTGGTATTGTCCTTGCTGCAGCGAGAAGTATTATGTTCTTTGCGTATGCCACTTGTATGTACTATGGATCGTATTTGATGAGGACAGAAAACCTGGAAATGGAAAAGGTTTTGAAGTAAGTTCACCTTAATTTACATGATTACATGTGCAAATTTTAATATTTGCAATTTTTCAGGGTAACACAGTCACTTATTATGGGTACCATTACAATTGCAAATGCTTTGGCCTTTACTCCAAACATGCAGAAGGGATTAATGGCCGCTGCCAAAGTCTTTAAGCTGTTACACAGAGTCCCTAAAATTGATGATCCTGCAAATCCTATAGCCATGGAAAATATCTCCGGGGACATCAGTTACTCAGGCATTGAATTCAAGTATCCGACACGACCTGATATGCAGATCCTTCGTGGTCTAGACTTGCTCATCACCCGTGGACAGACAATCGCTCTAGTTGGCCACAGCGGGTGTGGCAAATCAACAATTATTCAGTTGATAGAACGCTTCTACGATCCTACAGAAGGCACTGTCGCCATTATGGATAAAGATGTGAAATCCATGCGTCTTACCGACCTACGCAGCCATCTTGGTATCGTCTCCCAGGAACCAAACTTATTTGATAGAACAATTCTGCAGAACATTCAATATGGTGATAATTCACGTGAGGTGACTGAGGCTGAGGCGATGGAAGCCGCCAAACAGGCGAATGTACACAATTTCATTGTTAGCCTGCCTAAGGGTTACGATACACCCCTCGGAGATAAGGGTACCCAGCTCTCTGGAGGACAGAAACAGCGCGTTGCTATTGCGCGTGCTTTGGTCAGAAATCCAAAGATTTTGTTACTTGATGAAGCAACCTCGGCATTGGATACTGAGAGTGAAAAGGTAATTGTTTTGATTGAATGTGTGCGATCTATATACTTATAAACGTCTACTTCTAATTGTAGGTGGTTCAAGAGGCCTTGGATAAGGCGAAGCAAGGGCGTACATGTATTACGATCGCTCATCGATTGTCAACTATTCAAAATGCTGATGTTATTTGTGTGATAAACGATGGTAAAGTCCATGAATTAGGAACACATTCACAGCTGCTTGCACAAAAGGGTATCTACTATCAGTTATACAGTTTGCAAAATGGTAAAAAATAATATGTAAAACGCCTGTATAAATGAGTGTATATTTATTAGTATAATATATTACAAATAAACGGTGATGCGAATTAATTCGTATTAAAGTATTTTATTTTTTATAACATAATTTACCTACTTTTTTTCATTTTCGAGAGTAAATTGAGAAAATTACTCGCGTGAATAAGCGTACCTAATATTAGACGTTAAAGATTAGTGTAATGTCACCTCTGTTGACGCGACACTCTCAAACTAAGCACGATGCAGAAAGAGAAGGCAGACGGACTGGCCTCGTGACCGTTAAGCTGACAACCGATTTACCCTCCGCAAGTTATCATTTCAAAACTTTGAAAGAGCGTATTTACCCCTCTCTCATATTTTTATGAAAGAGAATTATATTGATGATACCAGTGATTTTATGGGTGATGCGACTCATTTTCAGTTCTACGGAGGGACAATAAGTTAAGGTATCAAATTATTTTTTGTTCGAACAGAGTTTACGGAATTGTGGATTTTCTGGCCATGGTCCGAAAGGTGCCATCGCAAGTCCCGAAGATCAGGAATTAAGTTTTAGGAACTACAACAATGACGAAAATGAGTACTATCAAGGAATCATCAAAATTATATGATTAAAATAATTGAAAATAAAATGAATTTCCAATTTTTGCCTAACAACGTTAGGCAACTTAAAATACAATTTCCATTATTTGTCATCAGCTGTTAATCAGCTGTTTGCATTGTAATTCTAATATCCGACATGTCATCAACAATACCCCACAAATCTAAATAAATCAGCACATAATTATGATAAACTCACCATAAATTTACACTATATCAAGTAACAATAAGTAACAACAAGTACAAATAGTAGCAAAGCACCATGTCTGTAAACTCTTCATCAAATGAATATCTGGAACTCTCTGAAAATCCAGTGCGTTTCGAATCAGTAAACCAGGTCACAAATGTTTTCTTCGATGACTCTAACAAACAAGTAAGTATATTTAACACATCTAGACCGACATTAATATTTAAAATGGACCTTCATATTAATATAATTAGGTTTTTGCTGTACGATCCGGTGGTGTAATGGGCGTAGTTGTAAAAGGCCCACACGAAGAAACAAAACCCATAAACTTCCGAATGGAAGATCATGGCCCAGTCATATCAATAAAATTCTCGCTCGACCAGAAGATTCTTGCTGTGCAGAGAACAACCACCTCTGTAGAATTCATGAACTTCAATGGTGTAACCGTGGATAGTGAATACAGTCAGCAATGCAAAAAGAATTCAGCAATTGTCGGTTTTGTCTGGTCCCAACATAATGAAGTTGCCTTTATGACTGACCACAGTGTCGAGTTGTATCTAGTCATTCCTGAGAAGAGATCTCTCAAGCATCTGAAGACACTCTCGGTGACGATTCAATGGTTTGTATGGTGTTCACTTAACAAAACTGCACTCTTGGCATCTGCACATGGCTCACATTTGCAACCAGTCGTTTTCAAACCTGGCTCCATCAGTAAACTTCCAAAAGTTGAAAGTAAGATTCAAAACTTTCCAAACTTATATAAAACTTAAGTAAGCTAATAATTGAAATATTTCATAGCTGAACCAGGTAGAATGGCCCTCGAAAGAGATGTGACGTTATCAACTCTGTATGGTGTGTTGTCGGTGTTGATTTTAAGACATCAGAGCGGTGTACAGACGGCTGAGGTCCATATTCATACATTGAGCGGTTTGGGGCAAGCGCCTGTGAAAAGCCACGTGCTTAAATTGGGATTAACTGGTCGTTTCGCAATTAATATTGTTGATAATCTTATTTTAATTCATCATCAGGTATTTTACAGTTTTGGCAAAGTTGAGTTATTGTATTGATTTGTTTGATTTTAGGCTTCCAGAAGTTCATTAGTGTTTGATATAACTTTACCGATTGAAAGTGATGGTAATGTGCAGTATCATACGCCGATTGCCCCTGCTAGATCTTTGAAACCAGCTACTTTAACTCTTCCAGGCTTGGTTGAACCGCAAACACATATTTGTGAATTATGTAAGTTACTTTTTTGGAAATAATAATCAATATATAAGTAATGCCACAAGCAGAGGCGGGCAGTACGCGTTACAGTTTTTTAGGAAACAAAATGATCTCATATTTGCAAGAATTTTCAAATAACATTCTTAATCAATTATACAAATATTTTTTATATTCCAGACTCTCCAAATTGGGTTGTTTTCCAACCCAATATCGTAATAGATGCAAAGTTGGGCTGTCTATGGCATATAAAACTATGCCTACGTGAACTTTGCCAGCAAATCCCAGATTTAAGCAAGTGCGCGCAACTCATCCTAAAGCGCGAGGGTGGAAAATCCGTACTTTTAGAAGTACTACTCCTAACAATAAAACAGCTTCGCCCACCTCTCAAGAAAATTCGAGAATTTTTCAATCACGTCAACAGTGTTTATCGCTCATGGGCGGAGGGTGAATTGAAGAGTCAAATAGCAACACCCGCGAACGCCCCCATCTCCAACAAACCTTTGGCAATACCACCGGTTCTCATAGAACAAATTGATATTTACAACAATATACTGCAGCAGCTCGACAACGATGAGGAATACGAGAAGTTGGAGTGGATTTTAATTGCGTATGTTACATCGTTGTCGGAATATTCCATTCCTGCACAGCATAATATCAACGAAATGTTGTTAACAACTCTGGTAAGTTTATAATATGCTCTAAAGTAGTTTAATGCATGTATTAACACGTGTTTCAAACTTACTCCTACATTAAATCGAGTAAATTGTCTTGGTCATGTGAATTGTTATTTATTTCCATTAGTTCAGCGATACAAGTGTTTTTACGGTATGGAATCTACTCACAACATAATTATTTGAAAACTAGTGGACGACAGCTTCTATCATAAATTTCCATCCTTGGATGAATGATAAAATTATATTTGTTATAATTATTATAGTTTGTTTAGTTAGGAACAGGTTATATATTGATTTTAGGTTATTTTTGAGAGTAATGACATAAAAATTAAAAACATTTATTATAGGTACGACGAAAACAGTTTTCATCACTCCAACAACTCCTGCAATATTGTGTTGTCTCCGATTCGAAGCCACTAGCGTGTGTATTACTTTCCTTAGGAGACGTCCATCCAGCAGCCTCACAGTTAGCATTAGATATGCTAACACGTTTAAGTAAGTTGTGGTTTGCGTGATTTGATTGATTTATTGTGAGAATTCTTTTTCTCTGCTCTCTCATATAGATGCTGTCGAAGAGATTCAAGAAGTTCTCCTCAGCCAAGGACAATTGCTTTCTGCGTTGAAGTTGGGCAATGACAATGTGAGCGTGCGCAAATTCCTTGATGCGGCGAAGACGTCCAACGATGCCGCCTTGTTTCACAGCACATTGCATTACTTTAAATCAAATCCGCTGTACTCTAAGGCGTGGGAAGGTAAATACATTCTTGCTAACATTTATGCATACTAATTTCTAATGCAATTTTTACTTCCAGATGAACGGCTAGGAGAGTACGCAGTGATGTATGAAACTTTGTTTAATTGATTGACTTTTTATTGTATCTATTGTTATAAATGAATATATTCTTTTGTTTCATTCTGATTTATTTTAATATTCATCATCATCAAGCCTCCTTTTTATATATTAATCAAATTGAATTTGTTATAAATATATATGAATTTAATAGTAAGTAAGCGGAATTGTTCGCAATATGGCAAGCTTGTTTATATGCAAATCATTTTAATATAAAAAGGCAGTTATCATATTCGACTCACAAAGTGCAGTAAAAGCCCTTCAGTCATATAGTGCTAATAGTATAATACAGGAAACTATCTTTAATGCCAAAAATAGGAATTTAAATATAATGCTGATGTGGTGTCCCAGTCATGTTGGAATAGTAGGTAATGATCAAGCGGATAAAGCAGCTATTCGAGACAACAAAAGTATGGTTGATACTGGAATTTCAGTTACACTGCGAGATTGGAAGGCATACATAGAGGAGATTATTATCGATTGGTGGCAAGCTCGGTATTCAAGAAATAGAAGTCATCTCTTAAACATAAGACCTAATCTTACAGAGAAAATAAATTATGCAGGTTTAACCAGGATAGAGCAAGTTAGGCTGTGTGGACTACGTGTGGGCCATACCAATAGTTCTCATTTACATCTTTTAGGTGGGGGCCTTGATCCCAAATGTAGTTTTGGTAACAGCACGCTTACTGTGGCGCACCTCTTCACCTGCAATGCCATCCGCAAGGGTAGTGGTATGGGGGACAGGTGGAGCATCGATATCTTAAAGGATATGTATCATATTAAACATATTGTGTCAGTGATGAATAGATTTAAAATTATAATATAACCCGAATATCTCTCTTAACTTATAGGATAGAACATAATTTAACATAATTTCTGTCAATCGCTAATGCCCTCAGTAGGCGATGCGAGGAAAAAAAAGTAATTATTAATAGGAACTATATATGATATATTTATGTAAAAATCTTATCCTTATAATCCTTATAATTTGTCTTATAAATAGTCTGAAGAGACTTTTTTATACAGGAAACATTCCGTTTAATCTTGTGCGACGAGGAAATTTAGATAATTCTGATATTGTCAGTTTCCAATATATCGATATTCCGGTCATTGGAAAACAACTAGTTTTGCCATCTGTTCTTTACTATCAGAAATAATGTCAAATATAAGTGTTCTTAATGTTTACATTCCCGTTATATCGATATTACCGATGAAGTCAATATATCTTAAAAACAGGGTGTCTCAATTGTCTGTTATGGAATTTAATGAAATTTTTTTTACGTAGTCGTGCGCGCCTGCATTTTGACTGAACTTGGCACGCTGACGACTGCGTACACAAATTTTAATTCAATTCTGTGTCGGACAATTGCGACACTCCTTGTTAGACATGTTTCATTGTTGAAAAATCTATTTTTGTGCAGAAGATAACTCAGAAAACTGTAATGTCATTTGTAGAAAGAGATGGCGTTGAATTCGTTGGAATGATACAAATGATCGAAAATTTCGATATCGATTTTTATCAAAATCAAATTATTGTCAATATCTTTTTTATATTGACGTCTCTGATTAACATAATTGACAGAATATGAAAAAATATTAAAAGTCCTAACCAGAAAATTGTGCAGCAATGGAAAATTCCGCATACCCATAGAATGATTCATGAAAATTTCCCCTGTTTGGCCAACGTACGTGGTTCTAATAGTAATACAATGGAATTTTTCGAAAAATATACATAACAAACGGGATCATTGACGTGTTTGCATTTGTTTATACCCGAATCTATAACAATAACCTGCAAGTCACCATTAAAGTGACAGTCATATAGAAATTTTTGCCAATATATACTCATTTATTTAAACGTTAAAACAAACTTTGATGTAGAACGGCTGTTTAATACCGGTTATCGCGTGCGAAGATCATATCCATCACATGCAAACTTCGAATGAGTGGTGCAATTAAATCGCGAATGTGATCGGACATGTACAGCGGACAACTGAAGGAATTTACGCGATTGCTGGGCCTCCGTCACGTGTACGAGCAGACGCGTCGCCAAAGCCATAAACAACGCGCGACGCTTTCATTCATCGCACCTCAGCAGCGGCAGCAACAAGAGCAGCCGCTACAGCAACAACCACAGCAGGAACAGCAACGGTGCGACGGTGTCCCTTGCGAAACGCAAATTGTACCGTTAGAAGCAGCGCCGCCGCGCGCCCCGCTACTCCTGCCGTTACCGCTGCATACAGTTCACTCGGTTGGCGTGTCAGTGTTATTGGGCCGACGTTCACCGCACGCGTCGTACCGCGCCGCTGTACCTCACACGGCCGCCAACAGCAGCAGCAGCAACGCGACGAGCAATTCCTGCGGAGATAACAGCCAGCGTGCCAATAACGGCATAGCCACCACCCCTACGCGCGCCTACGCCACCACTATCACGCAGCAATCCATTATGCCCGAGGCGAAGCCCTTCGAACGTCTGCCGACGAACGTGCAGGCGAAACACTACAAGCTGTGCATAACGCCGGACTTGAAGATGTTCGCCTTCACCGGCGAGGTCGATATTCAGCTTGAGGTAGGTTCGATTTCACCACATCAGCGAAACAAAGTTGTTGCAAACGCCGGCATATGTTCTATATTCAGCGAGGTTTGCAACAACTTTCGCCGACAATTCTGTATGTCTACAACTTTTTTATCTTATCACAAACATGTCTATTTATGGACTTGAGCAAGTAGGGTTTCAGTAACGTTTGTTTCCAGGTTGTCTCACCGACGAATCGCATCGTTCTCAACGCGCTCGACTTGGCTATCAGCAAAGTTACCATTGTCAGTCCCACCGGTGCCGATCATAGCTTTACGCCGAAATCGATTAATATTTCGGTGGAGAATGAAACGGTCGAGATTCAGCTGGAGAATGAGCTGCCAACAGGCACATGGAATATGCATATGGAGTTCACTGGTGAGATCAATGACAAGATGAAGGGTTTGTATCGCAGCAAATATGTGAATGAGAAAGGTGAGGATCAGTACGCAGCGGTGACACAGTTTGAGTCAACTGATGCGAGAAGATGCTTCCCGTGCTGGGACGAGCCGGCATGCAAGGCAACTTTCGATATCGCTCTCGTTGTACCGCCAAAATTGGTGGCACTCTCTAATATGCCGGTGAAGACGATGAATCCCTGCGGCGATTTACTCCGTTATGATTTTGAAACAACGCCTATTATGTCCACTTATCTGGTTGCTGCCGTCGTTGGGGAGTACGACTATGTGGAGGATAAATCTGCCGATGGAGTGTTGGTGCGTGTGTATACCCCGCGCGGTAAAAAAGAGCAAGGGCAGTTTGCTTTGGAAGTAGCCACGAAAGTGTTGCCGTACTACAAGGAGTATTTCAACATTGCCTATCCTCTTCCAAAGATTGACTTGATTGCTATTGCTGACTTTAGTGCAGGAGCTATGGAAAATTGGGGACTAGTGACCTACAGGTATGTTATATTTTGGATAGTAGAAACAATTTAATTGTAATTTTTCCAATTGGCTTGAAATTCTGTTAGATTTACCAAATCAAAATTCTATTTTTTGAAGTCTTTAAGTTTAAAAATATTCAAGAATATTCCCTCGAAATTTCAAGTCGATTGTTTACTTTAAACACGTTTTTCGTGCAACATAGTTTTTCGATTTTCCGGTCACGATAGAGAAAATTCTACTGAATCGTTTGGCTGAATGTTTTATAGATAATATTACCTGTGTTAGTGGGATATCTAACGCATTTAACGTGAATTTAACATGACGTGATATTTAACGCATTTAACTTGGGTTTAACGTAGTTAATATGTAAGGCATTTAACGTGGATTTAACATCGTTATCGGTATATCAAACGCATTTACCGTGGATTTAACATAGTTAACGGGATATCTAACACCTTTAATATGGATTTTAGAAATCAAATAATGTCTCATCTCTTATTTTTATATTCTTTATACTATTGTATTAAAACTAATCACAATAATTACTGATGTATGTAATTATTAAACAATAAGAATATATTTTGTTTTACTTCAATCGTGGAATCAAAAACACACTTGTCTTTTTTCTATAGTTTTTCAATAGTTATTATTTATTACCATCCAAGTCCTACTAAAATTTACAACAATCTTGTTTTAGAATGTTGCAGTAAAACGTAAACGCTCGAGTTGATTTGTTAACGTTATTTAGATCTTTATTTAGATTTGTTTACGTTGGATCCGTTTCAATATATATTTATATTTTGTTTTCTTTACATTCAATAAAAAGGGAGACTTGTTTACTTGTTGATCCGCAAAATACATCTGCCGTGCGTAAACAATGGATTGCATTGGTCGTCGGCCACGAGCTAGCTCATCAATGGTTCGGCAATCTCGTGACGATGGAATGGTGGACGCATTTGTGGCTCAACGAAGGTTACGCTTCGTTTGTTGAGTTCCTCTGCGTGAACCATCTCTTCCCGAAATACGATATCTGGACGCAGTTTGTCACCGATATCTACATCCGTGCACTAGAGCTGGATTGTCTTCGTAACTCGCATCCGATAGAAGTACCCGTTGGTCACCCGTCTGAAATCGATGAGATATTCGACGATATCAGCTACAATAAAGGCGCGTCCGTGATTCGTATGCTGCACCACTACATCGGCGACGAGGACTTCAGGAAGGGTATGAATCTGTATCTCACCAAACATCAGTACAAGAATACATTCACCGAAGACCTCTGGGGCGCCTTGGAAGAGGCGAGCAAGAAGCCCGTGGGTGCCGTTATGTCCACCTGGACTAAGCAGATGGGTTTCCCAGTAGTAAAAGTGGACTGCTTGCCCGCTGCCGATGGCCAGGGATGCACTCTTAAATTGGAGCAGAGTAAATACTGCGCTGATGGCGTGCCACCCACCGAGGAGTACTTGTGGATGATTCCGATATCGGTGTCGACTTCGAAGAATCCCGGTGTGGAAACAGCTAGTACGGTGCTAAAGACCAAAACTGGGGAGATATTTGTTCCTGAGGTAGGGGCAAAGGATTGGATTAAGGTGAATCCTGGTACTATTGGATATTATAGGACGCAATATCCTGTGGAGATGTTGGATCGGCTGGTGCCTGCGATTCGCGACCGCAGTCTGCCGCCTTTGGATCGCCTTGGTCTGCTGGATGAATTATTTGCCATGGTTCAGGCTGGACATACCTCGACGGTGGAGGTATTAAAAATGATGCGTGCTTTTGAAGCGGAGGATAATTACACGGTGTGGTCATCCATTAGTAACATCTTGGCGAAGATTAATGTGTTATTATCTCATACAGATAGTTTCGATGCTTTCCAAAAGGTATGTAAAATGTTTAAAAAGGTATCCCCTTTCAATGATTTTATAAGTCGATTTAATAATGTTGAGTAAAAGTGTGCGTAGTGGGTATTTGGGTGTACGTGCGAAAGATATTAAAATCGAATAAGTTATTTACAATTACAAACGTATGCTTTCCTTTAATAGTACGAACGGGATTTGCTGTCTCAAATTTCAAAACGTTTGGGCTGGAATCCAAAAACAGATGAAAGCCACTTGGACACGCTCTTGCGTGGCTTGGTCCTGGGCAGGTTGGCTTGGTTGGACGATGAGGATACCATTTCCGAGGCAAAGAAACGTTTCGATAAGTACGTCAATCGAGGAATTCAACTTCCAGCCGATTTACGCAGCGCTTGCTACAAGGCTGTGTTACGTGCCGGCAGCGCCGACACGTACGAAACCATGCTGCGACTCTACCGAATGGCTGACTTGCACGAGGAGAAAGATCGCATCAGTCGAGCCCTTGGTGCCAGCAAAGACATTAACTTGCTGTCCAAAGTTTTAACTTTTGCCATGTCTGTAAGTGAAATATTTAAGATGTATATAATTGGCATGTTTTATAAATGCTTGCTCATCTGCAGGACGAGGTACGTTCTCAAGATACCGTCTTCGTGATAATGTCTGTGGCGATGACGGCACCCGGCCGTAAACTGGCGTGGCAGTTCTTCAAGGACAACTGGAAAGTTCTGATTGATCGCTACCAAGGTGGTTTCCTTATGGCACGCTTGGTGAAGTTTACCACGGAGAGCTTCGCCAGCGAGGAGCTGGCCGTCGAGGTGGAGCAGTTCTTCAAGGACCATAAGTCTCCAGGCACTGAGCGCACCGTGCAGCAGGCGGTGGAAACTATTCGGTTGAACGCTGCCTGGCTGGCAAGGGATGCGGAGGCTATCAAAGCGTACCTGGCTTAATTCGCTCGCGAGGGTTCATTTGAAAATTTGCCAGTGATTGTGTGTGTGGATGGTATCTCTACCGAAACGTGCCAGTGCAAATAATTTGTGTGTTTATTTACAGAGAGAAACGAGTTGGAAATTTTTTGTGCATTTGATAATTTTCATAAATTTTATATACATATGCAAAATCTGGATGATTGAAACATGATATGTACTTAATTATTATTCTATTTGTGAATACATATACCTATTAGATGGTAGTTTTGCGTTTTTATTTAAGTGACCATATCTAATTTCAGAAGAATTTTCTATGTTTGAGTTATTTCATAGTATTGTCTTTTTTATAGGAATAGAATATTGCAAATATGTAAATTTGGTAAATCGATATTTATCGGCATTGTTAACGCTATTTTTATTTTACCTGTAGAAAATTTTGTATGATTTCAGTTATAGGTTCTCGTGTCGATCCATTATTCCTCTTCAGAAAACATGAGTTTTAAATGCAATGATATTAGAAATTAATTGTAAGTTTAAGCAATATAAAGGATTTTTCTTCCCTATTGAGAATGTATATATATTTTCCTATCTTCCATGAGCTCAACCTTATCTAGCCTGATTTATACTCTAGGAATACCCTATCTATAAATATGATCTGTGACCCAATCTTATCAAGCCTATCCTATCCAAACTTGCCCAAATTAACTTCTCATGCAATATAATTCGATTTAAGTGATCTATTGATCTAATATACATTTAATTGCATATCCAATGTGTAAACATGACCAAACATTTTATATCCTTTTACGTAAATATTTATCTTGATGGTACCAAAGTGCTAAAGTACCGTGCATAATGATATAGTTCAGATTTTGGAGATATGCTAGCAGTTACAGTTATATGCAAGTATGAATTTGATTTACGATTTTCAATTTTTATGTTGATGAAGAAAACATGAATTTTTCATAATAAACAAAACTATCAGTACTCAAATATGTATTTGATTTCCATATTTATTTTCTAAATGCAAGTATAAAAGGGTGAGTAATACAAACACATCAAGTATGTTTAACAAACAACTATACTCATCATCACACAATATCTGTATTAGTTGTAAAAGCCATGAATAAATCAAACATGACGTTATAGTACTTACGAAACTAGAAAGAAACTCCATAGAACCACAAAATAAATATGTATTTAAAATCGCTCATACCTTTCTTCAACTTAATTTTTGCGAACTTTACAAACAAATGTCTATATCAAATTTCGGATGAATCAGATTTCATCGATTTGGGCGATTATATCACGGAATATAAAGTTATTTTTAATCAAACCGATGATAATATATTTTATTGTACGAATTCATGCCCTGCGATGATGTTCAATACTGAAAATGAGTCTTTAATTGATGAAGTTTTAAACAAATTATGGTATGCGGTACCAGATTCTCGACTGCATGATATGAAACTAATTATTATGTCACTGAAATCAAATGTTATTAGATTTTTAGAGAATAATTTGGTGAAGAGATTTGCGAATGTATTATTACTTGATTTTACTATAAATTTACGTTATAATAATACCCTTGGGGTTTCCTATCCGAAATTAGGAAATATACATTGTTATACTCATATTTATACAGGTTTCGATCGAGGGCAAAATACTTCAAGCGAAATAATCCTTATTGATATTTGGAATATTAGAGAGGGGAGATTCCTTTATGGAAAGGAGATATTTCCTGATAAGATTAGAACGGGTCCCAAGAAAATATGGGTAGTTGGTAGTTCGCCTGCTCCAAATCGATTTAATTTAGGTGTGAATATAGTAAGAGTTCCTGGTTTGTGTTATTAGTTATTGGTTTTTAGCAACAAAAAGTGGATCACATCTTCATGTTTTATTTGAATATGCGAAATCTAGAAATATAGAGATTGTTCATTATAACTTTCATTATAATATTCTCTGGACGATACAAGGTAATACCCTTGTAAATTACACACGCCTGGAAGTAACTGATGTGGCTATTAGTTCATTGTTCTTAAATATTAAACGATATAAGACGGTTGGAGCCTGGTCATCTGTAACAACAACAACCGTTACTTGTTTAGTACCCAAAACAAAGTAAGTATGAATAGTCGGAGTGCATTTCTTTAATCACATCATGTTCTTCAGGAACTTCAGATTTGCTCCAGGTCCAATACTTCCCATTCATATAATCCCCAAAGTTCCACCCCGATTAGTAAAATCGGCTTCACATCATCCAACATTTTCATTCCTATCTCAATTTCCTACCCTCATATTTCCCCATTTCCCCTTGATTCATTCCTGTGTTTTCACTTGCACCCATACCTCGTGATCTTACCATTCACCCGACGACTTAAATTGAAAGCCTTGGTATTTAAATACATATATCTAAGATATATCTACATTTATAGATAACGTCATATTTTTAAACCTATTTAATCATGTTTTCGCAGGCCAATATATGGTTGGTCAAAATACGTTAAAGTATTTCAACTGGAAATTTGGTTTCTCTTCATTGTAAGCAACATTGTTATATATGTGATTATTACCTGTACTATCAAACAACGAACAGATTTTTCATTATGTTTCTTCGTCGCAACAATTTTACTGCAACAACCTTGCAAATCTATCAATCAATTTGGAATTTGGTCGATATTATTAATTACCGTCACTTATTTCATTGCAATGTGCTACAGTACTATGCTATTAAGTTTAATCATCGTACCTGAGTAAGTTTTGATTGTAAGTAATTGGTCAGTCATAGATTGCTATTTGGGCACATTATTATGCCGTAGGAAGGATAATGAAATTAGAACTGTTAAAGATCTGGCTCAATCAGATATTCTATGGTACAGTGATGATAATTATCTAGTGGAACCAATCCAAAATGAAAAGTCGAAATATTACCAATCTTTGCTGAATAACTTCCGTTATGTATCGATACATGAACTTGAGGAACTAGTCGCTAACACAGAAGCCATAGGCGTAGAACGTTCTTCTTCCTCGGGTACCATTACTTTCAGTGGCTATATCAGCCGAGCAAAACTTGAATATTACAATGTTCTTCTTGATGACCTCTTTTCAAGTCCTGCGACTATATTTCTACATCGCCATTCTCAACATTTAAGAGATTTTTGGCAAGTTGTAATGCAAATGATCGCCACAGGATTGGTTATACATTGGGAACAAATCGGTGACGAGGAAGTTTTACATATCGAACGATATGTTTCTATCAGCAGTGCAGAGGAATTGAACGACCATTCAAATCTAACATTGGATCACACGAAAGGGGCATTTACAATTTGGTTGATTGGAATGTTGGTAGCGTTGATAATGTTCGTGGGGGAGGTTGTAGTGACATGGTACAACAAGGGAGGTGCGCTAACATGGAACAACAGGAAATTTTTTGTTGTACATACCCATTTTGAAAATCATCGTGACCCAGTCAAGGTTCATTAGAACATTTAGTGTTGTATGTTCAATAATGCACGGTGTTCAAATTGTCGATCGATCAAGATAAAGTAAAATACATGCGAAACTTATGGAAAAAACATGTCTGACGAACAACAATTACATTATATAATTAAACATGCAATATGGCTTAATCACAGTGTCCCAGGTAAATAAGTTGAGTTGGTTGAAAGTAAAAATGTGTACAAAAGTTTTATTACAACTATTTAGCATAATATTTGCAAATTTTACCAATACATGTATCTATCAACTTAGTGAATCTTCAGATCATATTTGGCTAGATGATACAATTGCTGAATATAATATTAACTATAATGGTTACAGTAAAAATAATAATTTATTGGAAGGTGTCAATCAATGTCCTACATTATTATTTACTCTGGATGTCGACAAAATAGAAACGGTGTTGGACACTTTATGGTATAATGCACCAAACATTCGTTTACATAATGTTAAAATTATAATTGTTTCAATTGCAACAAATATAACTGATGTTTTGCAAAATAGAATGATACGAAAATTTGCGAATGTTTTACTACTTGAATTACAAGTGAATGGAAACGAAAGTAATACAATAAATGAACGTGCATTGTGTACAATTAATAATGTTAATTGTTATATTCAAAGCTACAATGGTGAAGATCACAATGATACTCGCGTATTCAAGAAACAAGTTTATATCATAGATATATTTAGTGTGGCACATGGGAAATTTGTATCAGGTAACAATTTGTTCCCGGATAAAATTAGGAATAGTACTGGTAGTGTTTGGATTGTGGGATCAAAGATGTCTGTAAGTTTCTTTAATTTAGGTGAGTAAATAAAAATCATGTGAAGGTGGTTCAATAAGTATCCGTGTTTGAAGTTAATGGGCCTTTTTGGACCTTATAGTAGGTGACCTGATTATTATGTAGGAAAAGGGCGGGATGTTATAGTATCCTGCTGCGGGTAGGGGGATCAAATGGATTTATACAAATCCAACGAACTTCGAAAATATGCGGACCAAGACCAATCCCAATTTCCCAGACCATCTGGGAAAAGTTAGATAGATTCAGTGGAAGCAGACGCAAAGAAGATATTTAAAGTAAACTAATGGCCAAAAAATGGCAAAGGACAGAGGAGGATGGAGAAAGAAACATGTGTGCCCCATGTTTTTTTTTAATTCAAGTTTCGTAAGGGATTATGTTGAAACAAATAATGAGAAACTGGCATCTTTATTGAGAATTATATGAGAAATTGGGAACAAACACGGCTACTTTTTGATCGAATCTCGTATCAAATAGTACCTAAATCCTATCTATATGTATAAAACATTTTTAGAATATAAATCTGGGTCACATCTAAATGTTATTTATGAGTACTCTGTAAGCAGAAAAATCAAATTAATTAATTATGATTATCAGGATATAAATAGTGGTGATGAACTTGTTAACTACACGAGGTATGAGATTACAGATGTGGCTGTTAGTAACTTGTTTTTGAACTTGAATAGATATCAAACGATGGGCGTTATATCAACTATAACTTCAGTTGCTCTCACATGTTTGGTCTCCGAAACAAGGTTATTTAATTTACTCTATATTATTTAAAAACTACCTTTATAGGGATGCCAAGAAAGTATTGGAATCGTAACTTTTTGATTATAAACAATATATGTATACAAACACGTATATACGTTAAAAGCTGACAATAGATGGCATCTATGGAATTTTTCGATATTTTCAAGTATCGAAACTTCGTTTCCAAAACTATCAATTTGACACCCCTACGTTAAAGCAGAATCTATTACTTATAAAATACTTTTATTAAAATTTTAGGCCTACCTATGGCTGGTTACAATACTTTAAAGTTTTCGAATTGAGAATTTGGATGTATTTCATAATGTGTAACTTAATTACCTATATTATCGTTAGTGCCTTCGTTAATTACTCTCCGATTAATTCTTTATGGTTCTACATGATTAAGATTGTCCTGCAACAGACAGTCAAATATATCCAAAAATTGGGAATATGGTCGATGATGATGATCGTTCTTGCTCAGTTAATGGCAATGTGCTACAATTGCGAGCTTTCAAGTACCATCATTGTCCCAGAGTAAGAACATTTAAATATAGAATCTTTTCTGATAGAATTCTTTAACTGTTTATTCGTACTCGTCTGTGCAGAAAAGGATATCAAATACAATACGTTCAGGATCTGGCCAAAGCAAATATACTATGGTACGAATACGATCCTTTGTTAACACGCACAATCCAGAATGAACAGAATCCATTTTATCAAACGTTAAGTGATAATTATCGTCCTGTATCAATGGAGGAGTTAAAACAGCATGTGCGTTCTGTTGATCCTCTTGGCGTAATGCGGTCAACCACTTCAGGGACAATTGTGTTTAATGGTCAAATTACGAAAGAAGATCTGAAATATTATCTCATACTTAGAAATAATATATTTTCCTCCCAAAATTCAATTTTTTTACATCGTCATTCGCAATATTTGGATGATTTTTGGACAGTTGTATTCCAACTTCAAGCGACAGGATTGGTGAAATATTGGGAGAATTCGGGCAACGATTTTTTACATATTGAACGATATGTTTCTATAAGCAGTTCTTCTCCTAATCATAAATATGCACCTTTAACATTAGCACAAACCAAAGGAATATTTGTATTTTGGCTGATAGGGATTCTAGTATCAATAATTACATTCATTACAGAAAAGTTAATTATAAGCAAACAAAGAAATCACGTATATGTATTGTAAATAAAATTTAAATAATTACTACACTGTTTCAGTCGATATATTTGCTAATTTTGTATTAATATCTTTTGAAGAGAACAAATGTGCTTGAATATTTGTATAATTTCTTTTTTCTATTATTTAATAAATGTCATTGTATCTCGAGGGCAATTGTGTAAAGGGATTGTACGTTCAGGTTGATCAATATGTAAATGTGTTTGAAAACAATGTTTCTTCGGATGTTTGTAAAAATATATTATATATAGTACTTTCAAGCATAGATGCCGCGACAGTGGGAAAGCTGCATAATATTACGCATGCGTCGACCGTTGAGCCAAACAAGTTAGAAACGTATGTAATATAATAAGCCCGGGCAGGTAGTGTCATTGACATACTTTTACAACATTCTCATATCATTGGTACTAGTAGCGAACTGATGTTTTAAGCTACGCCACCTGTGCTTCGAGATTAGCACGCATGCGTCTCTTGTTGAGAAAAGTGGGAATAGATAGAAACGTATAAATTTGTGGTATGTAATTGGTACATGCATTACACACTGATATAGGTGGGAGTTTTCTAGCTACTATCACAGCATGGGAGATAGTAGGGACAATATGTCAATGGCAGTGCTATGCGTGATAACATTGAAGCACAGATGGCACTGCTATTGACGTGTGTTCTCTACTGCCTCCCATGCTGAGAGTAGCTAAAAAACTTTTAAAAATACTGTATGTATGTCATTGTTGGAACTTAAAGCACTTGTTACAAATAATCCGAAAATAAATTCAATTTTAGAGGAACTCCCAATGAACAAAATGTGGCTCTAAAACTGTATTCTTCGAAATAGTTGTCTCATATTTGTAAAAAAATTCTCCAGCCGCGTAAAAAATACGCATCTTATAAATAACTCACAAGCAATTTTATTAAATTAATAGGTCTTACAATTAATGCAAATGTTTTAAGAAACTTGATTTTGCCTGAAGATATTTACCCTTTTTCGCCGTTACATCCCTATAGCAAAAATAAACATAATTAGAACACTCTTGCAGGTATAGTTAAAAAATATCTACCTTTCAATAAAGCATTTTAGTGCATCTCGAGTTGATCCAGGAAAATAGTTTTTGTTCACAATGGATTCCAACGTTGTGTAACAACCTTCGACGTCCCAAGAAGGTACAAACTTATTCTCGCTCTTCAATGAAACACGTCATGTAAAAATTAGTTAACTTAATTTAACCTAACTCAACAAACCAACTTGATATACAGGTATTTACCTTGATTAAAGCCAGAAACACTAACAAAGTGTTGTTTAAAATCGTTATTTTATCGTGCTTTTGACACCAACCAAACAACTCTACACAAAGTTGCTCACAGCACTTGACGATCATATTTTTCACAGGATCTTGTTTGGATTTTGCTGTCATTGAGGCAACATGCATCAACACCGATAAAAATGATTCTATATAGGTGTCAAGTGGCAATGCCTGGAATAAAATTATTAGGTGAAGAATTAATTAATCAAATATAAATTACTTACTTTTGCATGTGAAAGTATTAAATCGTTACGCTTTTCACCCAATGCAATGAGTTTATCAGGCGATGGAGAGTGGAGAAAATCTTTCACATTTACAATGCCTCTGATGGGGTTTGAAGAAGCCGGATTTGGTATATGCTCCTCTTCTTCCTCCTCCACCTCTTCGGAAACAACTTCCTCGCTGTCTTCGTCATCTTCATCCTCACCTTCATCTTCGTCTAAGGTTTCCAAAATGTTTGCTTTTCCTAAGAAAATATACCATTTAAATAAAATTTAAAATTTTCCAGAAAATAATAAAAAAAATACTTACCAAACTTTTCCAAAGTCTTTGTAATCTTCAGGCAACCATCCTCACCGAAACAATTACCATTTATAGACAATTTCTTAATGGAAACCTTCTTCTCCAATACATTTAAGAGTTTAAGGGCACCTTCATACCTCACTTCATTACAATCCAAGTAAATTTCTTCAATATTATCATTACTTCCCAAACTTTCAGCAATCGCAACAGTACCTTTGGTTTTCAGCAGACAATCACCGAAATTAATCACTTTTAACTGCTGTAATTTCGGAATTACTTTCGATAAAGCCCGCGCGCCCTTGCCACCTATAGTATTATCGTTCAAATTGAGAATTCTTAAGTTCGGATTGCTCTTGAATGCCTCCGAGAGCGCTGTTATTCCCACGTGATAGATGCCATTCTGTGGCATTGCAATTTCTTCAAGCGTGCCAATCGTTCTAAACACATTTGCCAATTCAGTTGCACCTGGATTCTCCAATCGATTTCGGCCAGCAATGAATACTTTTAGAGCTAACGGTTTGCCAAGTTTATTACTACTGTTGTAGCAATCAAGCAGAGCGTTAGCCAGCATTTTACCACCGCCAATACCAAGACCATTGTTATTCAAGCGTAATTCTTGCAATTGGTAACAGCAGGATCCTCTAAGAAGGGAAGCCAAGCCTTCGACACCAATTGGGCCGAACGCGTTATCACTCAAATCCAACTCCACCAGTTTGGCATTGGCAATTTGTAAGCCATTGCCCAAGTGTTTTAATGCGATTGGAATCTCGTCCTTCATCCTCCCGGTGAACAGATCCTTCCATAGTGCCCGATTAAATTCGCTTTTCTTCGCAAGTGCTTCGGATATTGCCTTCGCTGCTTCGATACCAAGGGTGTTGCCTTCTAGATTCAACGATTGAAGGTTTTTGCAGTTGTTGATGGCTTCCACGATTTCCTTTGCTTTGGGTAAATATATTTATGATATAGACCGAGTCTCGGATTTATGATAGAGTGTCGAGTGATAGAATAGATTGCTTACCATCGTCGGCGTTGTTTAATTTCAATCCTTTGCCGGCAAATGAAACACCGCCAGGTGCGAGAGATGTTTTGTTGAGTGCAGCCGTTAATGTGTCTAATGTTGAAGCCATTATATGAATTTAATCATAACAGTAAAAAGATAGAAATCAAGAAGTTGATGTGTTTATGTTTTGGGCAGAGAAACGATGAATATCAACGAAAAACACGTTATAACCTGAAACTTTTCAACTTTTGCAACAACGTTTGTAAGGAACAGCATCAACCAGAAAAACATCTAAATCTAAGAAAATATTTGGCGGAATATTTATGTATATCAGTTGCACGACTAAAATATAGATGGCTACACATTTATTGAAGCTGCACTGTAGGCAATTTTTCAATCGTGGATTTACTTTATAGACGGACAAATAAATTACCATCAAAGCTTCTATTGTTGATGACTTCATAATTAATAACTTGATCATTTTATGTTTTGGATAAAGAAAGAAAGGATAACAACGCAAAGCATGTTTTTTTTCAAGGTTTGTAAGAAAATTCAGCAACCAATAAAACATCAAAATCTGTAACTTGGTTATTTTTTCGTGTTATGCATATTGTTTCACTACTAAAATATATATGGCTTATTTTATTAAATTTACACCGTTTGCAACTAATGGCAGCAATCAGAAGAACATAGAATAATACAGTTTCACTACTAAAATGTAGAGGATAGACACCATCTGTGTTTGCATTGTATGCAACTTTTCAAACACGTATTTAAACTTGGCGGGCAAAGTAAGCAACGTGAGGTATTGGCCGACGACTGGTTTAATTTATGCAAAAGTTACTGGAGGTAAACAATGTTTGAGGAATGAATAATTGTAGTAATTTATGCGGCACGCAACGCAATCACGTGCGCACATAATTGTCAGCGCTGCATACAGCTAGGATGACGAGGACGGCGAAGCATGCAGTAGGTGGCACGGTGCGATGCGGCGTGGTCGATATCAGGACGACGGGACTAAGGACAATAGTAAAGCGTCGCGACGCCGCCGCCGCGTACCACACAGCTGTTGATGAAAATGTGTGGGCTCGTTGATTTTCCCTGAGGCGCAACCACACAATCTCCTGCCGATAACGCATTAATTGCCAACAATATTGCGTAGACATCGTGACGCAAAATAATTTTTACTGCGACAATGCGACGGCAACAGCAACAAAGTCAGACCCAACTGCATATCGATCAGAGCGACGATGAGAATACAACTTCGTCGCCGGTGAGTTATTCATTTGCGCCTCCCGGGCCCAAGTAGCAATAAAAATGTTTGCCAGACGAAATCAATAACATGCTTTAAAATTGATCTGATTTTTTTCGAAAGTTTTTACGGAAATAATATATAATTAATATTTTCATTAATATTCATTCATAACTGTAGAATAAGCAAATATTTAAGTTGACTCACTGCAAAGTGCGAATTCTATTCGAAAACTGTTTGTATTATAGTTTTGTAAGGAAACATTATTAATGTCGAGTATGGTTATGTGTCATAAATGTGACATAACCTATTATTGTCTTTGTCGATTATCTTTATGGTCGTGGATTATTACTATTGTTTTATTTTATTTTCAGTCGCAAATATTGGAGCGCGTCCAATCGGATCGGGTGACGGTGACTAAACCGGAAGAAGACCGTCGTCGGCGCACCATAATCGTCGAGAAAAAGAACGGCTCCTTCGGTTTTACATTACAGAGTTACGGTATTCACTATAAAAAAGAGCAGGAAATCGAAATGATCACGTATGTTGATTATGTGGATTATGATGGGCCCGCATACCGCGCTGGCATGCGTGAGGGAGACGTTATTCTTTCCATAAACGGCAATGATATGGAAAAGGCCGATCATAAAACATTGGTGAATTTTATCAAGAACTGTGATACTAGAATGCGAATGGTAGTGCTATTTGAAGACTGCGTGAGAAAGGTATGATATACCTGTAGTTTTTTTACTTGTTAGTGGATTGCTCCGTTGATAAGTATTTTAATTATTACGAGTATCCTCAAATACGTATATAATTTTGCAAATCACTTTACGTAAATATTGAAAAAAAGGTAATAGATGGCTCTCATTGTTGCCAATAAGTATCATTTATTTCATTTTCATTCGATACTTTTATATCTATACTATTAAATTTTAATACTTCCTATACCGGTAAATATCAATAGTTCGATACGAAGAAGTAACGATTCATTTTGGATATTTCGTTATCGATACTTCCAAGTTTCTAGAATTTCTATACCACCAAGAATCGATACTTTTTTAATACCCTATACACCAATAAGTACTATTTTCATACTGATATTTCCAAATTTCAAAATATTCGATTCTTTCATTCAATACTTTGGCATCGATAGTATCTCTATTTTCTAGTTTCGATATTTTTTGTTTCAAGAAAAATATACTTTTCTACGAAGATAAACTTCCAAGTTTCGATATATTTCTTCGATACCAAGTTTCAATATTTTTAATACAAGTTAGTATCGATAATTTGATATGGATACTTCCATGATGCGATACTTTCAACACGAATATGTATCAAAACTTCAGTACTTCCAAGTTTCGTTACTTTGCTATCGATTTATTCAAATTTCGTCACTTGCTTCAACAAACAATCACGAAAAGTATGAAATAAAAATTACAAAATTCAATTGTTAAAATCAAAAATTGTAATAAATTTAGTAATGTAAAAATCATATATGAAATATATCAATGATATATTCTTAAAATGCATTTTAGACTAATAAAAAAATTCCTTCAGGTTGAATTACACATGCGTTATATCCAACTACAACGCATCCTTCAGGGTAAAATGACTGAACTCGAGAAACTCTGCCTTCGGGAACGACAACTCTTAGAAGGCAAATGGAAAACGCACAGTTTGCCCGCCCGTAAAAAGAATCAAAACAAAAATAGTGAAAGTACTGAAGAGGCAGCTGCGATAAACCCCTCGTATCCATACTGTCGTCCAACGGTATCCACCGAAGATGTGGCTGCAAAAACAGTCATACCACCACAACCCAGTCAACCAACGCTTATCTTAGCGTATCAGTATTTAGATCCCCGTTACCGCTATATGCTACAGCCTAGCGCCAGCAGCAGTGGTGAATATCTGCTCACGTTTGAACAACCCGCGAATAAGTACGACGGCGAAAGGCATCATTTCATTGTGAAAACACCCTGTGAGAGCAAACCGTCTGTAAATTCCCGAGCGCATAGCACACATAACAGTGGCACAAAGCAAAAGAAGAGCTCCGATCATAATTATACGGGACATTTATGCAATCCGTGCCTACAACCCAGCAACAATTCGGGTGATAATACCAGTTTGGAGGCCTACGATCTCGCAAGTCCTTGTTGTGATCCCCATTGCGTTCCGTCAGCAAGGCGTCGATCAAGACATAAAAAACGCGACTCCAAGTCAGAGGAAACCCAAACGGATCCTCCACCGCGGGCACGACCTCATTCGACTTCATCACAGACGCAAACGGCGCAAATTCATGCGGATAGTGGACAGAAAGCACCTCAACAAACACAAAGCACACGACGAAGGTATTTTCAAATTGGCGCCGGTCTTGTTAGTCAATGTAGTTTGCATTCATGTACTTCGAGCGAGTTTAGTGGGATGGCACCTACGACTACTGGCGAAACGACAAGCTACACTACATCGCTTAGCACAGACACACTTTATTGGGACGGATCCGAGTTAAACTCTACGAAATCGACGTCGAAACTATGTAAACCTACTGCCACACATCAATTTGTTCCCCCAGAGCCGATTTATGTTTCGTACCCAGTCAAACCCAAATCTTGGGACAATTTGGCAACTAAAGCATTTGGTGGCTACGGATTCGGATATGGGTACATCGATGGTAATACCAAAACGAATCCCCCAACCGGGAAAACCAAAAAAGTGCAATATGTACGTGCGCATAGTACCGACAAACACATCTGCCAGCCATCAAACAACTCCCAGGTACTCTACGCCAGTGTGGAACCGTCACCTGTCGGCTCCCAGCGACGCTACGTACAGACCAAATCCACGGAGAGTTTGCTCAGCGTTCCAGGTCCGGGTAGTTCCTGCGAATGCATCGATGCCGCATCGCCTAGTCACGAGACGGCCGAAGGTCGGTTTTTCCAAAGCCCACGCCAGAGCGTCGTCAGCCCTAGTGATCCCAATTTTGGATACTATAGCGCACGAAGATCACAAACGTATCCGCGTAATGTGGTTTCGACGAGCTCGAAAGCAACGCGTCTATAAACGTAGGCCTTACAGACTTCAAATCAGTATTTAACTACATACGCTAAGAATTACCTACTTAAGAATTGTAGTATTGTTACTTATTCCATTTGTGAGTGGTATTTGGTGAACTATTATGATGGAATTTGAATATTTTGTCTCAGTATGGTATTACAGGCGGATTCAAAATCTAGTCGTTTAGTACGTAATGCAAAGAAAATGTTATTTATTATTTATACAGTTCTTTAATGATTGTGGGGCCATAAGGTGTATGGTACAATATAAGCTGGTGGAATTAATGGAATTCCATGGAACTGTTAGACATTTTCTACGAAAATATATATACACCAGATAAACGCATTCGAATTAATCAGTTAAATAATTAGAAAGACAATAATTTGTTTGGGAATATTTTTATAGTTTAATGCTTTGTAACTTTATTTGCACCTGTAATTAACATCAAGGCATTCCTCTTAAACCATGTACGAAGCAACAACGAAAGTCATTAGCGCTCAAATTTTGTGCAAATTTTAACTGTATAACCACAAATACAGTCTTCTCATTTTAAGTGACATTAAAGAAATTGTATTATGAAATTATTTATTTCTATTTGTTTCATATCTTACAGGTATTTTCAGTTCTACACCCTCCCTTAAAAGGCAAAATTAAGACGAAGAAATTTTAAAGAAATGACAAGAAAACATGTATTGAAAATATCAACATTTACCGGTTTCACTATTCCTGTTGTTATGACAATTCCATTTCACATTTACGCAAAAAACTCTTTCAGCTCTAACAAGGAGAGTGTTCCAATTGTCCTACACCAAATTGAATGAAACTTTTGCACGCTCATGTATCGCTTATGTGGTATAGTCGCTAGAGGGCTTGCCTACCGATCCTAGGTTCGCGGGTATTTATTTTTATGTAATTATTGGTTAAATATATAATTTGAAAATAAAAAAAAGTACGCAGGCAAAATTCGAACCCGCGAACCTCGGAACAAAAAGCAAGCACTCCAGCGATTACATCACGTAACCAACACAGGTGAGCGTGCTGTTAAAGCAATATATACCATGCTCTATTTGTGGCAATCTTTGAAAATCATTTCTGAGCAAACGGCTCAAAACGGCATAAAATCTCGTTAACACAAGTTATTTCTATATATGTACTACACGTACAAAAAGTTTCATTCAATTTGGTGAAGGACAATTGGAACACTCTCCTTGTAAGATGTATACTGTGACAACATTGCATTTTTAGTAATACACATTCAATACAAATTTTGAATATATGGTCACTTTGTTTACATAGAATCACTCGCATTCCTGTAAAGTATATATAGTAACTAAATTGTCCTTCGATAAAACGCAAATATCTTCATAAACACTTAAATGCATGCACATACATATTTGATTTGAGTATGGAATTGTGGTCATTCACGGAAATGATTGTAATTTATATATGACGTTAGTGAGAACGTCACGCTACATTTTCCAGATGTTACGACTTGTTAGGACGAAACCAAAGGCGTACAAATACATGAACCGCTAAAAGCACCAACAAAATTTTTAATGAGCAAACTATGATCACAACAAATTATGAACTGACTAGTAAGAGTTGACTTGGTTGACGTTACACAACAATCGCAACATGAACTCATATTCTATGATGCACAAGATGCACATCACATCATATTTTCACATGATTGTAACTGTGACCATATTATCTGTGACAGTGACATAGACATTAGATAATTTACCCTTGGTCACTTGCTGCCAAAGGCATCTTGACCGATATTTCAATTGAGAAGTACTTATATCTCCAGTTGGTACCGCCACTATGCAGACAATAAACCCATAATATATTTTATATTATATGATTTGTCGAAAATATCAACATTTAACGGTTTTACTATTCCTGTTATTATGACAACTCCAGTTCACATTTACGCAAACAATTATTTCATCTCTAAGACGAAATTTAGTGTTTGCATCTAAAGATTATCTACTGCCCGAAATGCTGAATTTGATAAGATTAAAATTGGATGTCATTTGAAATTTACTATAAGAAATACTGCATAAAATGACACGTAACCTAGGCAATCGAAGATACATGAATATTTGTGATCAAGCCTGTTAACTTCCCATCCACTGACTGTCAAAGTTATTAAGGCCCAAACGTCAATAGATCTATAGTAGGAAAATCCATGTTTTAAAATAAATATATGCAATTTAAGCAATATGAAACCCACTGATAGTACAATAATTGCACATAAAAAAGTCAAGTTCAGGAAAATGTTTCATGCACAAATCATAGTTTCATGACTCCAATTCTTGTAATGGCAACCAAGTATATACCAAACATGCAATGTGTGTTGCAGTTCGATCATTTGCTAGGGCGGTTGCGATAGTGTGGTTAGTTGCTCTGCGACTAGCTTGCGTTACCAATCCTTTCGAGAGTGGTGCGGTTGTGTACAAATTGCGTGCGTGTTCGTTCGTTGTTGTGTTGGTTAGTTGTGTGATTATTCTAAAATACCCCCGTGCATCTATAACGTGTTGCGCGTATTCAAAGTGCCTTCGTCGCCATCGGCGTGCTGCGATGTCCAAAAGGAACATCACTTTCAGCAGGCCAGCAGAACCCACTTTCTTGCGGAAGCTGAAAGAAGAGGCAGGCTACAAGGAGGGCTCCACGGTCGACACCAAAGTAGGTTAGATTACCTGCTACGGAACTATGCATGCGATGCCAATTCAAGCGCAAAATATTGAAACTTATTCTTAGCAACGCGAGATAGTTGGAAACACGAGATGAATTCGGTTGTATTTTTCCATAGCGTGAAAATTTGAATGCCGTATGTCCAGAGGACTTAGAAGATACCAACGAAGAACTACCTACAGTCGTGGTACTCAAAACTGGTGATCTTACTGCAGAAGAAGCTGAGAAGTACAAACAACAATTAGATAAAGGTAAGACTACCAACAAAGCATAACTGTTTCTGTGGCATTTCTAGATGTTGAAACTAATAAATATCAGTGTTGCCAAATTTACGTAGATAAAATTCCCGGATAAATTTGTGACGCGTCATATCACTTATTGTTGAACTTTTATGTACATTATGAACATAACCAAAAATCTGCGTATGAACGAATTATAAAATTTACGCGGGAATTTACACATTTAAAAAAACTAACCGAAGCCATCTTTCAAAAAGTTATGTGGAGGCGCCACATGTAAATACGGCGCGAATATTTCGAATGTTTTCAAATTTATTCCAAATATTATTTTGTAATATTCGTGATGGATGTAGGATGAATCTTGTAAAACAATCGAATCTATTGAACTTAGCGATCGAATGTAAGCGTATCTTGACTATGACTACAGCAAGACCAGTTGAAAGGATAGAGTGAGAGAGAAGGGAGTAGTTTAAGCGGTGCGCACGTTTCTAGAGCGCTAAGCGCGGCTTCGCAAAGTCACGTGGTCCCGCTCATTTTTGATCGCTTTTTGCTTGGGCGCCACCGCACCCGCCCCCTTCGACTGCGCTCACCCCGCGCGGCTTGGCGTCGTCGGTGGCATCGGCTGCCGCTTTCCCAGCACCGTCAGGCGGCTGAACGCGCGGCCTCCCACTTGTTTCCACGAAAATGGTTGCGCCCGATGATATTACGAGTGCCCCTTGTATATCTCACTCCAACGAACGGCAAAATGTTTAATAATGGCCGCCATTTTGATTGAGCCTTTTATAAAGAAAAGTTGGGATATTATTGTTTAAGAAGCGGCAACAAGTTGTATACAACATTGTTTGATTTTTAACAATATTTATTACTGTTAATATTGTATTTATTGATGTTATCAATTGAAGAATATGTAAATTTTTATTAGTTCTCTAATAATAGTCAGTAGATTCGCTTCATTTGGAGTATGGGACACCCCTAATATCCAGTTATAAATACCCTAAATGTTATTATAATGCGAAATTTATGGGTTTTACAGAAGAAAGCGGAAAACCCGCCGATTTATCAGCCCCAATCGTCTTTAAAGCTCCAACAAAACGCAGACAGGCTGACGAAGAGTCCACAACGCAATCAAAGCGTCGCAAGGACAAGAAGCAACCTCGGAAGCAAATACTTTCGTTTAGTACTGACGACGAAGACGTCAACTAAGCCTTTAAAGTCTTCTCCAACCACCTTATACTATTGAGTAAGTTTTGTCTTATCGATCCTTTGCTTAAATATAATGAAGGGAAATACTCAGGGGAGCAGGCGCGCACAGTGCGATAAAAAACATGTTTGCTTTAGGAGTAAACCACGTGCGGTCCATGTGCGTTTACAACCCCTAATGTATGCGCGGAATCTGTGACTTTGTCATATTGTAATGCAACGGTGGCGGCGCGAAAAAGTTGTTAGATACCGCGTCCGCCTCACCAAAGCGTCGTTGAGTGTGTATGAGTGCAACAAAATGCTGGTCCGGACGAAACCACTCTCGCTCCATCGAGGGGTGTTCGCAAGGCGGACCCGACTCGCCTAACTTACGCAGACATATACACTTTTCACACACGCACATGTACCACTTTTACATATTCACACTTACACACACAAACATATACACTTGAACTCATACATTCTCAAACACATGCAAGCAATATTCTCGCTCATACCTACTTACACACAACAAACACAACCTTATTCATATACCCACAATCTCATGCCTACACAGATACATGTAGGTCTTACACAAACATATTCAGGTACACACACACACACACACACACACTTATCAACTACTATGGATACATGCACACTGACATGCAATCGTCCTCCAACAGGCGGGGGTCGCGGGGCCACCGGCGGTATTTACAGTTGTTTATAACATCATTGCGTGGCGTAGGCCCGTGGCGGCGGCGGGGGCACACGTTGGGGAGAGCGGGGGGACTTCGGTAAGACGCGCGTTTCCACGCCAACGAGAGAGACAGAGTGAGACGGCGCAACGTGGCGCAGGCTCCTCCATCCTCGCTGCGGCGCGTCTTTTCGACTTTCTATTTTTCTCGCCGCAAATGCCCAACTATATTCTAAGGTAGCAGGGTTTTGGTAACGACTTTAAATATTCCTCGCACCGCAATGAGATGCGTTGAAAGTTTAAATTGCAATTTGTTAACACGCGAAGATGCCGCCTTTTTAAATCTGCCGCCTTTCAAATGTTTTTTTTTGCAATTTAAACTTTTCTAACCGGCGTCGCCAGGCAACCTGCAGTCAGGTAACGCGTTCCTGCGTTAGACAGGAGCGCTGAAGATGTCTTCCCAGAGGCTGGGGACGTAGTTGCAAACATAACTTACGTAACAAGAAAAAAAAATACATGATCGCGCTTTGCCCCTCCGCAACCAGCGTTGGTGGCGGCATTGTGTGCGTGCGCCCAGCGCTCGTACGTACACGGTACGTCACTGTGTGCCGGGTCACGTGACGCACCGTTAGACGCCATATTGGCAGTTCAGTGCAGCGCCGAGGCTTGCTCGCGCCGACGATATCCAAGCCTCCTCCGCCGTCGAAGTCTTCGGGCCCGAATTTTCACGCATTTT
The DNA here is from genome assembly GCA_027575185.1 of Mimaenictus wilsoni. NCBI lineage: Eukaryota > Metazoa > Arthropoda > Insecta > Coleoptera > Staphylinidae > Mimaenictus > Mimaenictus wilsoni. Next base: position 24,415 of record JAODAC010001751.1, on the reverse strand, counting down.
CCGGTTGCAGGACGTACATTGCGTTGCACCGCACCGCGTACACATGCTGGTGTAGTGCGCGTACATCGTTTGAATATCGGTTTTGGGCGCGCATTCCTTCGGGTATTTACGATAAATTCGTTGCGGACACGCAGCCCGCCGCTCTCGCGTCCCCATCGTCCACCGAAGAGGCGCTCATCGTGTTAGTAAGTCGCGCAGCTCCCGTGTAAATGTGCAGCTGTTTATCAATATCGTCGCGAAATTGTGTGTGCTCGCGGTGTTGGCGTTTGTTTTCGCAGGCGGTGTGCATGGGTGATTAGTGCGCTGAGCGAATTTCGACTTGTTCCAAACATGCATTTGGATTATTAGGTACATGTTTGCTCCCATCAACTTTCCCTTGTTGATTTTGTTTTTCTTCACGCTGTCGAACGCCACCAGTGGTTTAAGTGCTGTAGCCCTTCGATACCATTGATTAAGCGTCCATTTAATACTACATAGTGTGTTAGTTTAGTTTTGTTTCATGTGTGAGGAGCTAACCTATTTAGGTACTGTTAACCTTTCTCTTAGCCTCCTTCGTACGTTTTATGCCACCGACAGCTTCTGCCACCAGGCACCGGAAGTGGCTAGACGCGCCATTTTAAATATACACCAACATATCCTCTATTGTTATTTTCACTCATAGACTTATGTTTTATTCTTTCTTCTTAAACTTGTCGCATGGCATTGGTTTATCTGGTGTCAAGCTAATAATCGCGTGTTTTTTTACAGATCTGAATAGTTAGATACTGTGTTGCTATGGCAGCTGCTATTGAGATGGGGGAAGTAGATGACATTCCTTCAAAAGAGACGAAAGGTACTTGTAATTATTGTATGAAACGAGTATTTCTAGGTTAACAATTCAATTAAATTTTTAGAAGATCTTTTGGTTAATGGTAACCTGGAAGGCAAAAAGGAAGATCAAAATCTTCAGGAAGAGGAAGTTGAAGATAACGTAGAAGAAAATGTGGAAGATGTTGTCGAGGCTGACGCCGACGCCGCCGCCGATGATGCACCTGAAGTGATGGAAATTGATGAAAGTATATCAGATACTGAAAAAGATGATGATGCTCAAAATACTGAGAGTGTTGATGATAAAGACGATGAAGTCGACCAAACTGAAAAACAAGAAAGTGAAGTCACAGAGACTGCAAATGTGTCGGACGATGATGTCACCGAAGTACAGACAATTGATAGTGACCCTGATGATGTTCAGGAAACAATTGAATTGGATAAGACCGATGAGGGTGATGCAGATACAGCCAATGATGTTCTCGACAATGTTGACGACAATGATGATAATGATGTCATGATTGTTGATGACAGTGACGTGAAGGAAAATGGCGTTTCTTCCCCGGAGAAAGCACAATCAGATGATTGTGCAGTGATTGAGGATGTTGACGAAAAAGAGAAAAAAGGTGAAATAACGCCACGACGAAGCAGTCGACAACATGCCGCTGCTGCTAAACGAATTATAGAAGAAACTAAAGAGATATCTGATGAATCTGATATCGAAGAAGTTATGGAGGAGGATCCTCTCGCTGAAGTAGATGCCACGAAAAAATCGCGCAAATCCGCTACGATTGTGGTTAGCGACACTAAGCGATTGGTAGAGATTGCGTCGAAAACGTCGCCACAAAACTCTGGGAAGAAAGAGCCTACTTTGGTGATTATAGACACGAATTCTATTCTTTCAGGCCGGGGACCAGTGCCGGTAACCGGTGCTCAGAAAACGAATGCTACTCCCGCTACCAGCCAGGCAGCATTTAGTATGTTGCCCATGGCCTTGCCTGCTCAAGGCTTGTATCCAGCTAACATGCGTGCCACGATCACACCCATCCCCATGAACAATACGACGAAGCAGGTGCCTGCCCTCACGCCGATGATGAACGCGCAGGCAGTTCAAGCGGCGGCGGCGGCTGTCGTTGCGGCAAACAATTCCATTCTACCATCATTAACCGATGACATGTTTGTTGTGGAAGCTCCTTCGTTTATTGTACCCTATGTGTATGAAAAACCACCAACCAAGGATTTTCGCGAGTATGTTAACGAAATTGCCACGGCGTTGAAAAAGGAACGCGAGACGGAAGAGAAGGAAAAGAACGGAGCCGATGACGATGATGTCGAGGAAATTAAAGATGACGATGATATTATGAAGAAAGATGAGGAAAAGACCAAGCCGTACTTTGAAAGTCCAATAGGTAAGCGAAAAGTCAATGTAATCAGTACTCTGTTAAAATAACTGTAAACTAAGTATATCATAGAATGTATGAATTAGCTATATATAGAAAAGACTCCTACACTGTATTTGGGATACTAATAGTGATTCGTAAATCTTGAGGGAGCCACATTCACAGAAAACCCCTTCCACTCTTTTTATGAACGATATTAGTTGCGAGACATTTTTGTATTGGCGGAATTTTTTTTTATTTATTAATCATGAATATATTGTACAATTTGAAATCAAAAAATGAATAGAAAAATTAACGAGAATGAAAAGTTATGAATATAACAATTAAAAGCGCAGTCGAAGCGTTTCTAAATAGATTTCCGTATTCTTTTCAGGAAAATTCTTTGTCGACATTGGCTACAACTTAGTACAAGAATACGTCCAGACTGATCTCTTGAAACAGCAGAAACGTAAGCGTGAACGTGAAGGTGGATGCAATAATGAAACAAACAAAACGATTCAGTCCCTTCTGAAATCACTAGAATACACCAAGGAGAATAATATACCATACAAAACAACTCTGAAGAAGTGCGATTTTTGTAGTTATAAGTCGGATTCGAAGCTTGCTATGGATTTCCATCTGGAAACGCCCCACATGAAGAATTTCGTATACAGATGCAATTTCTGTACATACGAGGTTCGTAGTCCTCACGATATTCTATTCCATATGGAAGCGGAGCATTGCGTGCGAGGACGTTTGGAGCGTGCACCTGCCTTCCACCAGTGCCCCAATTGTCCGTTTGAGGATAACCAAAAGGGCAAGTTGTCGCGGCACACCGTGACCTGCGCGAAGAAGTTCAAACCCGATCGAAATTTGGAACCTCCGCTCGACTGGGAGCCGCCGGCGAAAATTCCCCGCCAGCCGCGTATGAAGACGCCGAATTTGGCAATGACGGCGGCCATGTATCAGGCGATGGCAAAGACTACACAAGCGCAGTTCATGAAGTCGGCAGCGGCGGCGTCGCTTGTTCAACAACAGCAGCAGCAACAACAAGTGCAGACGACGGTGCATCGTGGGCGCGGTCGGCCTGCTCTGGGGATGTCCAGTAAGACCACTAAGACATCGCAAAAGGTTTTGGATATCATCCCATCTGTTCCAGGTGGTAGCTCTGTACTTGTACCGACAAACTTCCAGATCAGCGGCAACCAGCTATATCAGGTAGGTTTATTTATGTTGATTTATTTTTCACATATCACCCGAACATTTCACATAGACACATTCGAAAGAAATGTTCACAAAATCGCTGAATTTTGTAATGTGTGATAGGTAGTTGGTGGTCAAGAATTGGGTAGTAGGCTAGGCGGCACCGTTGGCCTCTATCCCTCATTGTCCTCCACCTCAAACTCCTCCATCACAATTCAGGTACGCCTGTTTTGCAACATTGTTGTTTATTTAAGTCTAACAACATTTGGGGTTTTGTTTGCTTGGAGTTAATCATATCTATTCCTCCTTTGCGTATATATACACTCCATTTTTTTGGGCCGAAGATTGTTTATTTGGCAACAGTATTTCCAAGTTTTCTTATAAAAATTATCTGCATGGCGTCAAATTTTATAAAGAAGTTCGTATATCTTTAGAAGTCCATTAAGAAGAATTGGGTGTATTATAATTTTAAGGTTTAATTTATATCGTGCATGTTCTATGTATAAAACTTTTCAGAATTCATCTCCTAAAGCCACCAAGACGGTACATCAACCCAGTATTTCTATTACGCCTCTGCCTCGTGGCTCGACAAGTTCATCGCCAAATATTCAAGGAGGCGGCAAGCCGGGTGATTCAAACTCGAAGAATTCATTCGTCATATGCGAGATTTGCGACGGATATATAAAAGATCTGGAGCAACTTCGCAACCACATGCAGTGGATCCACAAAGTGAAGATACATCCGAAGATGATCTACAATCGACCGCCACTCAATTGCCAGAAATGTCAATTCCGTTTCTTCACCGATCAAGGCCTAGAACGGCATCTACTCGGATCGCACGGTTTGGTCACATCGAGCATGCAGGATTCTGCAAACAAATGCAAGGACAGCGGCAGATGTCCCGTTTGTGGAAGGGTAAGCCGTTTTTACACGTCAACAAAAGTACGAGACTAATAAATCATTCGTCTTTTAGGTGTATCAGTGGAAATTATTAAATCACGTGGCCCACGATCACAATATGACACTGAAACCAGCGCATCTTTCTTACAAATGCACCGTGTGTACAGCGACCTTCGGAATGTATAAACAATTCGAGAATCATGTATACTCGGCACATTCCGTGGTAGCTAAGCGCTCGGTTGATAAGAAAGGTAGCAATTCGTCTCCGTCGAGTAGCGGGAAGAGCGAGTCGCTCCTCAAACCACTCAAAATAAACGACGAGATTACGATTATACCGCAAATGCCCAAATCGAATGGAGCTGGGTCAAGCAAGGACACTTTGCGCATAAATGTGCCCGGTACAAGTCGAAGTGAGTACAACTCAAACCACAAGATGAAGTGAACTTTTATCTCAAAGTGGACTTAGAGAGAGAATTAGTAGCTTAGTAACCAATTAGAAGATAAATGAAGAAAAGGAAACATGGTGCAATTGATATATTTACAAAACACACAATCTAATTTCACCCCAAAAAGACACGTATGCGCAGTAATCTTGTTTTCTTTTGTTTATGTTTTATTTGGTTTTCTTGGTAGTAGCGCTAGTTATGTGAATTTTTACTAAATTGAGATTTTCTTTGGCTGGGCCACATTTGTAGGTAAATTGGAAAAGAGAGACTCGTCACTCTCGGGATCCGCAATTGACTCCGGCGAGATCCAAATCATAAATCTAGGATAGAATCCGTAAACACAGTTTAGAGAAGGAAATACTCGTATTCAAATGTCCGAAAGAGACACGCATTCAGGTGGGCCGCGTCGAGTGGTCGCCAATTTCCATCCCATCGAAACGCGCCTCTTGAATATTTCTCTCTACCTCCATACGACGAGGCGCGCGAGCCTTGCATCATTCTTTTGTGTTTGTTTCTAGTTGCTGACGGTGCGCCAGCTGCTAGAGGATGCTACTCAAGCCGCCAAACTTCCGTCGGCGACGACGACTGATTTTTATAAACGCATAATAAACGATCACGTACCGTCATAGAAATAAACTACAGTAGCGCTCTCACTCGGGCGTGGGGCGCGCGATAAATAATTGTAAAACGTCTTAAAACTGTGACTGAACTTTAATCGCCACCAAGAGACTCGAGACAGTCAGAGTGTGATATTAATCTTGAACAGTACATTAAGCCGAATCTCTTCTCTCCCCCGCTTCAACAAGGTCACAACAACACACACAGAGCCAAATAATAGTTTTTACCTGAAACAGCATTAATCGCGTGACAAGATTTATATTTGTAGATGCGCTAATTTATTTTATTAGTTAATCGATTATTTATTTTTCATCCTACACTCTCGTGCTGCCATTTCCCCGCAGGACAAGCATAGCGTGTATAATGTGAAAATACTTCTTTACATGACAGAACAAATATTAAAAAAGAAACACATTTGTACTTTAATGATAGGTTTAGAACTTAGGTTTCTTAGATTTATATCAATTGTAAATATTAATTAACGCTAGATTAATGAGCTAAAAGAATACAAAGTGGGCGCATAATTTGTGCCTGCTCGAATGAAATGTAGACGGGGGTTGTCAGGGTAGATAGAAATTTTGATTTTCTGCGATTTTCGATCGAAATGTGCAATGCACATTATCTGCGTTGCAAACTATTTTATATCAATTGCTGCATTCGTTGCATCATCGCGTGTGTAGATGAAACTATGTGCGGAAAATATGTACATATTTTGACAGCATGGATGGACATATTCTATAGCGACTGGTTAAGCTGGAACATTGTTGTATGTATATTATTAATCTAGGCCTCCAGCGCACTGGTCTCCAGAGTTGGAACATAACACCCTAATCAAAAAAAAAATACTACATCTGGTTGAGCAAATGTGTTGATGTGAGAAATATTGAAGGTTTGATTGGTGAAAATATTAATAAAAGTGGTTATTTTTAAAATATATAAACAAATATATATATTAATAAAATAGTTCAATACAACGGATCATTTATATTACTGCTTGTTTCTGTGTTTGCTTATTTTAAGTAACAGCGTCTGTTTAACACGAATATTTAATTTACTTCGAAGTCCATTTCCTGTTGGAGGATTGACTATTCTGTTATTGTTTGGAGGACGCTGATAAGGTAAGTAAAACACTGATTCAATGATTATGTATGTTACTGCAGAACAATCGAAAAATAAGAATCAAGTGCGGGCAGAATAATTATATTGGCTATATGGCCTTTCAATATGTACAATTACATTGCACCAAAGAGAATGTCTTCTTTCAATTTAAGGTGTATGCTTTGCGTTTAGCCATGGCGCGTTCGAATCCTGCCTGCGGGTCTTCAGAGGAATTATTTTTTCAAATTTGTTTGTTTTCCCAATGACCTACAATCTTATCGTTCGCCGCTCAGCGGCGAACTCCGCGACTCAAAAGCACCCATTTGACCAGAAGAACATCCAGCCGCGCCGGGCTCCGATTTCAAGATCCTCGCGTTCGCATTCATGATCTGGGGCATTCATCGCTTCTATCACTGCGCCACTTGGCAGCATACACCTGGCTGAAATTCTAGGTATTAAGATAAACACATTTAGGATGTACAAGAGAATAAGTTTGCAATATTTTTAAATGTAAAACTGATTTTTGTTGAAAATGATATATTTCCGATCAGGAGAAAAGTAATCTAATATGAAAGTGGATATCATTTTGAATAGAAAAAAGGCAAAAACATTCCCAAATAATTTCTTTAACATTCGAGACAATTAAGTTTAAAATTCATACATTTAAACAATTGTCATTTTCTCGAAAACTATTAAACTTGTTCATGATGTTTCTTGATTTTCTCTTAGAGAATGATATCATTGAATCTATCGACTGTGCCACACGGGCGGCATGCACCTTCCAAAATTTTAGGCATGCTAGAAATTTAGGAAATACGAGATTACAAGTGTATGTCGTGAAAGAGAATTTATGCAGAACCCTGGCAACGTAACAAAGAAAACTCTAAATGATTTGTACATTAAAACGGCCTTAAAATGGTTTGAATGAATTGAATAGAACTAAAGACCATAGCAGTCGATGCTGGGCAAATCAATAAAACAAGATGACATTCCAAAAAACAACTATATATAATTATAAACTAAATACTAATTGAAGTAAAGAACTAAATTACGAATTTTATGTATTCAATCACAATTTAACATACATATTCATATGAAATTAAAATCCTTAAATATTCGTCATATTGATGATGGAACATAAACTCTTTGGTAAAAATCTATGTTTACAACCATTGAATAATATAGATTAACTTCTAATTTCCCATATCCACGACACCTTACAATTAGTAACAGAGCTCATTCCCGAATGTAGCCCTAAATATACTTTCCGTCAATGTTCCACGTTAGAAAACACATAAGATATACATAACTTTTAAGCTTATCAAATATGTACATTCATAATAATGGATCAATGAATCTTCTTATAAGTACAACAAATTTTATACTTTTTTGATAAAATTTCTCACCATACTCAAATAATCTGCATAAATATTTCGAATTCAAATAAAAACAATCACAAATTTTCATATGGTACAGTGGAAATGCGTTAATACGATTTGTATATCATTTCTACATAAGTTTAAAATACGACGCATGAGACTAGGTCGCTAGGTTAAAATATAACAAATTAAAATATGCTCTTCTTAAACTCTTATAGTATGACTGGTAATGACGATTAACAAGTTACGAGATAAATACGTGTACTGATTTTTATCTCAGTCGTTAGATAACGTGTTACGGTTAGCTTTTCCGGATACGCATAGTTCCTCAAGATTTAGAGTGCAAGCAGACCTTCCTTTTCATCCTTTTTCGCATTCGTTCGATTGCTGGCGCTGTCTGTTTGGTTTGTAGGCGCTGGCAGATTATCGGCGGCCGCCGCTCGTTCAGCAAGGAAGCGATCGAATTCACTGCTGGTCACCGACTCTTCAGTTGTAGCCTATCAAAATATAAACGATTAATATCTACTCAAATAACATAATTCGATCTGTTTACTAGTTTACTATTTAAAGAATACCCAGAAATCGACAAACTACTAATAATGGCTAGATACGATTATCAAAAAATAAACATAGAAGGACTTACGTCACCCAACCAAGCTGCCATTTCATCATATTCAAGATCAGCAGGGTTCTGCGCGAAACATATAAAAATAACATACATAACAACAAACAACGTGCAATATGTATCATGCGTCAATTCGTAACCTTCAACACTCGACCATTTTAAACAAATAAGAGCAATAACCGAGTAACCAACTAATCAACAATTGGGGCAAAGTTTAGAAATCATATTTGCTTACTCGATTTTGTGTAGCTTTTGCCAATCCTCCGGATACTTGTTCTGGTTCTAGATTGTCTTTATATGTACTTCCACTGAAAATAGTTTGAAATAAGACACATACACGATTGTTTTATATGTAAACATACCTAGCCTTGTTGCCTTCATAGGAAGCTTTACGTGACTGTGCAAACATATCGAACTCGTCATTTCCTGGCGGTCCATTAGTTGCTTTCACAGTACCTACCTTTGCAAGTTGATCTGATGCACTCTCGCCAGCAATTCCTAAGGAAATGGCGATTTAGTTTTAGTTAAAAATATTTTATCATAATTAAAAAAAAAATTATTACCCATTTTACTCAATTTATCTGTTAAATCCTCGGGTGGTCCAAAATCAATTAAACTATCATCTTCTGGTTTAGATGCAGTTGATAATTGCGGTCCTCCCTCACGATTATTCTCCCAGCGACTATATCGCAGGAATAAATTATTCATATCGTCGTTTACTCGAAGTAGTTCTGCAGTTAGTTCATCGTTGGATAGTTTACTGATTAGTTCAACCAGACGTTCTTGCATTTTATGACATGTGGTGTTTAATTCCTTTGAAATTACATGTAACAATAGCAAGCGTTTAAAATATATTTGAATAAATTCGAAATCGTTTTACTCACCTGCAAAAGCTCAAGCTCTGATGGATGTTCATGACCCGGTTTCATTTCATTCAAAAGTTCTCCAAAAACAGCTTGATTTGATTGCACCAAATCTAGTTCAGATTGTAACTTAGCTCTCTGTTCCTGCGTCAAAGCACCAGTTTGTGGAGATGCCTGTTGTCTTGGTGAACTTGGATATTGTCTGCCTTCCATAGGTGGAGCATCAGCTTCAACACTCTTAAATATGATTAATGTTTATTAAAATATTTAATTCAATGGAAATGATTACTTTTTGTGGTGTGTGAATAGGTGCCATCGAGTCCAAGTCAGTAGCAGGAAATTCAATGCCCTTGGCCCTCAAATCCTGATATACAGCAGCGACACCAGATAAATCTGGTTGAGTACCCAAAGCTTCTGCCCACGACTGAATCAAACTGAGCACTTTTTCCTGCACTGCAGTAGGTGGGTCATTTTTTGGTCCAATTAACTTCACCTGTGAATAGTTGAACGTACTGATCTTTGTTGCTGTTCACTGGTGCTGATCATTTGGCAGCTGAATATCTCTGCTGTGACATACTTACCAATTCTTGTATGAAGTCCTTGTTGCAAGCGAGAACGTGGAACTTGCGCCCGCAGTTCTTCACGCAAGTTTCCAAAACAGTGAGCGTGTACATGACAACCGTATAGTTCTTGCCAGCGTTTGTCGTCAGTCGTTTTCGAATTGCTTTGATCGCATCTCGCGGACCGTCCTCAGTATCATTTACAAGATCGCATATTTCCATATTCAGTGCCCAGTTTTCTGATGCCAGAGATGCATCTGTGGCACTTTCTGCAGACAAGTCATGCATTTCGTTAGCGTAAATGGATTTAATTGGATCATAAACTGCATAGTGATAGCATCGTTGCATGCTACGTTTGTACATTGTTTTCATACGCGTGTGCTAATTATTAGATACAGTAATGAGGCATAGGAAATAAATGTAAGCGTTACCTATGCGATTACCAACGGGAGTAGCGAAAGGGTTGCCGCCCAGGGCGCCTTGAAAAAATGACGTCATTTGAGCCCGACTTGCTTGATGCAATGTTGAGAAATTGTTCTTGCGACTTTCCACACGCACAAATTCGCTGACGATTGTAGGACTTGTCACAAACACGGCGCAGGCGACAGGTAATTAGAGCGACTTGGGTGACAAATGGTATTTAAACGTCAAGGACGATGTTGGAGGCAGTTGTAGGTCGCCCAGCTTATGATTATTATGGGTACTAGGGATACTTCCCACAATGCATAACAACACCAGTCAGTCCTGGGAAGTTATGACAACAAGTGGAACTATATGCAACAATCAATACAAAATTAAACCATTTAAAACTTTGAAATATTGTCGCAAATTTGGAAATTTTGAAAACCTATATCCTAATTATGTCAGGTTTTTATAAAATCAGAAACACATAACCTTCCTCTTTCATGATATAATGAGAAAAGTGTAGTATCTTTTTTAGACCAATCCAAATAATTTGAAAAGTTCATATTAGTGGCATCTGTGCCTCGATATATCAACTGAAAATACTTTTTACATAGATCTTTCATTGCATAGCTGGCGATCAGATAACGTTACGTAGGGTTAAGATGCATGCGTTGAAGGCGGAGCAAAAGAGAGAAAAGGCTATTTTTCCAGCAGCACCATTCGCACTTGTTACATCACATATTTACTTTTCCCAATCAGCTGCAGCGCATTCGTAGTAATCCCAATATTGTGATTTTAAAGCGAACTTAAAATATTTGCAATAAGAAAATTGTTCCCAGCGAACTGTTGCATTGTCCATATATCGTTCGCATGCCTTCTGCTCGAAGCATGCGCCACAAATCCAATTAGTTTACGTGGCGTTCTCCCAGCAGCGTTATCTGTATTCTAGTGCTCGCACATAAATCACTTGTTATAAACCTCAGAATTTGGGTTATACTTTGAACAAAATTCTCAATAATTAGTATGTTTATATGTATTTAACAAACAATACATATTTAATACAAAATATATAATTTTAGCATCCTTCAATTATTAATATCAATCGAGATACTTCGCCTTATCAATGACTTTTGCTAGGGTGGATGTGACTTCTTGCAGGAGGGTTTTCGTTTCTTCATAGTCCATTTTCTTGACAACTGAAATAGCAGAACTGATGTTTAGTCGCACTGAATTTATCACTGTATCTAATCCTTCGTTTTCCTCGACGACTGCGTCGCCGAGTCGCAGACAAATCTGTAGTATCTTCACGCACACCTTGGGATCTTTAGCCCAATTTCCCTGAGCAAAACAGCGATACGCACGCTGTAATCGTTGAATTTCTAACAGCGTGAGCGGCGCTAGTTTTGCATACAATTCCCAAACACCACCATCATTTGGATATATCGACGTAACGCGCCCAAGTAATTCTTGCGTCTTCTTAACATCCGGGCCGCTCATCTCTCCCTGCTCAATAACGCCATATACAAGTAGGCGAAGCGATTCCAAACTTAGGTATTTTTCCTTTAGGTCAAGCAACTTATGATACGAACGAATTACGTCCTGCCAACTGGCTATATTCCCACTGACGATAAGGAAGTTCTCCCAAATCTTCCAATTCTCAAAGTTGCATCTCAATGCGTCTTTAAGCGCACGATGTGCATTTTGTGTATTACCCAACTTGAGGTATGCTTGAGCGAGATTATTCCACGCTTCGAAACCGTTTGGCTCCAGTGTTGTGTAGCGTCGATAGGCAGTGGCCGCAATCTGCCAATTTTGTGTTTCTAGCGCAGCGAAGCCTAAACGCAACCAAACCATTGCTTGCAGTGGATTAATGCTAACCGATTTTTCAAAATGTGCTATGCATTCGGCATATTGCTTGCGCATGAAGAAATAGTGGCCCCAGTGGCGTTGTACGCGATGAGAACGACGCTTCGAAAGCTCCCATGCTTTTTCATAGCATGTTGTATCATCAGTAGCATCACCTAATGAAGAAATATAAATAACTGGGATATTAAAAAGATACTGTTACCATATACTGATTTTGTTTACTCTAATCGATTCTTATCAATAGAATCGTTTCGATATTTTTTGGCATGTACTAGCAATGAGGCCATCTCAAGTTTAACTTGAGTTGGCATCAGTGATAATAATGTAAAAAAGAAAGGTACGGCTAAGTATCGAAATTTCTCTTCGATATCAAAAGAATCTAAGCTCCAAAAGTATCGATATCAAAAAGTTTCAATAATTTGGGAATATTGTTAGAAAAAAATATATACATATAAAAAAAACATACCTAATAGACACCAAAGTTTGACTGTTGGTTTTATCGCCAGCTGTTCCTTAATAACCTCCGCCGATTTATGCCTCATCTTTAAAATGGTATAGCACACAATAACCTCCTCCCATAACTGAAGGCTCGTGTACAACTCGAGAGCGGCTTTAATAAGTCCAAGATTCAACATGAGATCGGCATACTGTTCCTTACTCTTCCATAGCGGAGCCAAGAATGTGCTGTACACACCCCCAACTCTGTTCAAAGCCGGTGGATCATCCTTGGACATGGACACCACCAACTCCTCGCACTGCATAAGCGAACGTTCAATGGTACGATTATGTTTCGCTTCTAGTTTGCATCGCAATAAGAGTGTTGCTGTCCGCACCGCCCATGTGTTGTTCTGGTTAAGGATAATTTCGATAAACGGTCGCATTTCCTCATAAAACAAATCATCAACCGGTTTGGAAATCATCATGTGGTGAGCGAGAATTAAAAGAATGCGTTGTTCCAAATCAGGAAAACGCATTTCAATGCTATCATTCGCAAATTCAATCTTATTCAACCGAACGTCGTCATTTAAGGCAACGATTGTTGGTACTTTGTGTTCTTTAACTTCAGGTCGGTCCACATCCGGTTTGACAAGCAAGGTAACTTCCATCGTGAGTTGTGCAATATCCTTTTCCTGATATCGAGTCCTCTTTCCAAGCTTGCCAAAACGTTCATGTTTTAAACCCATAATCTCACATGCTTTGTTTATATGCTCCTCGGCTTTAGCAATACTTCGGAACTCGCAAAACAGTTGTGCTTGTTCAAGTTCAAAGAGAGCTTGTAAGTTGCCTTTGAAAAAATAAACATAATATTCAAATTTACAATTTTAGAATCCAGAATAATTTCAATGTAATGCAAAAATATTTGTACTTACTTGGCAAATTAACATCTTTAATAACCTTCTGTAACGCTTCAGCAGCGGAGAGTAGAGTTGGACTCAATTCATCTAGGATTTTCTGGTGAACGAGAATGGTTCGCCACATCCACCAGAGGTTTGCAAAGGATTTACTTCGACAGTTTTTAAAGACTACCTGCGCGGCTACCAGGAGACTCGGAAACTTCGTATTCACGTTACATTCCTCATTATTCATGGCTAGCATGCCCCTGCACTTCTCATCGTTCACGATATTCTTAAGAAACTTCTCCGTCTCTTCATCCAGTGGAGGACCAGTAAAATTCACTTGGACAAACGTTGTCAAACACGAGACCGCAAAGTGGAAGTAGTCGAGCGTCTCGTCTGCTGATAAACCACGAAAGACGATTTTCAAATCCTCTGCTTGGAATGACAATGCATTTAGAAACATCCAGAAGTGCTTCTTCGTTACATCAATTTTGAATGGCAGCATTTCGGCGGTAATGTCCGGCACATTTTCGAAATCCAATAGGATTTCCGACGTGAGCGGTATTTCCACCGCCTCTTTCGCGCTTATAGCCATTCTTTAGCAATACTTTATTTCGTTCACACAACACGTATATTTCTGACCAAACTAAAACGCAGAAAATACGCACATGTTGAATTATAACCTGCCCATGTATTTGTGGAAGTTAACCTAACAATTTAGCAGCGCATGCGCTGATGCGCAATACATAGCTCACTCGATTCTTTAAAAAACTGGTTTACTAAAAATATAAAAAAAGTAAAAACATTTAATAATAAACACAGGCTTGAAAATGTTATTTATTTATTGCATTCTTTACGTACCAAACATTTAGATGCTTATTCATAATCATTAACAAATATATTTACAGGTTAGGAAAATAAGAATTAAAAAAGCACTTACTCTTTTTCTCTAGTTAGCAGAGATTGTTAATATTGATCAAACATACCCAGAATCCTGGAATGCAAGAGATAGAGGATTTTAAAGATAGATATGTTTTATTTTATACAATGTTGTATTCAGGGCGTTGCATATAAATATAATACTTAAAAATTAATTCACCTGCATCTGGCGTTCGAAAACACAAACTAATTATCGTTAATTGTTACCATAAATTTACAAAATTTCATAAAATTTTGCAGAATACACAACTTCAACGTAGTTCAACAGAAAATAATATCACTAACCTGTCCTCTCCAAAATAAGTAACAAAACTCAGGTTACAATATCTTGAGGTGATTTACGTTTCCATGGCCGACTCCAATCAGATAGTTATGAAATTCTAAATAACACGGAAATTAGAACCTTCGATTTGACAATATTATTTTGCTTACCCCAATTTCTTTGCTTCGACTTCATAAATAAGCAAACGCCACATTTTTACAACAAATACTTCTGCTTCCTCGTCTAGGACCTGCAAGAGAAATATACATGTGTAATAAAAGAGATGATAACATATGATTAAAATAAAATAGTAAATTTTACCATTTGTACATCTTCTAAAATTATTTGCGGTTGTGATCCGGCCATCACTTTCGAGCAGATGAAATCAACCAGCGTGGGTTCTGGTTCACCAATGTATTCAATAATCTTCTTATTGATCCATGGACGAATTTTCTTCTCCATGAGACCATTGTCAATCACCGACCAGTCTAATTGATATGCGAATAATGCTTCCTTCTCTGTTGGTATTTTCTCGATTAAGGATTTAATATGTTTTCGCTTTTCTTCCTGCGATTTTATACTCTCTTCGGATTTCTTTTCGCCGTTCTCCTTGTCCTTCTTACATGATTTCTTGTCTTCATTATAATCTATGAAAACGAATTGGAAATCAAATAAATTGTATAGCTGCGATAGTAAATCGTTGAAAAATCTTACCTAGTGGAACTAATTTTCGTTTTTTCACCTGGGTAGTACTGTCATCCTCATCAGGATTGAAAATTTCGCGAAGATCTAACTTCTTCCGCTTGGGATCCCTACTTTGACTATGCGGACTGAATACCAGCGGTTTCGCAAAAGTCATCTTCATCGTAGGATGTGGGGCAGTATTATTGGCTTCCTCCTCGTGATTCGAGGTGGAGGAATGCCGCGAGTCTTCATCGGGCGGAGGTGGTGTCTCTAATTTCATATCGTTGGACGATTCCGGTGGTGGTTCTGTTGGGCTAAAGTGATCAGTATTATCCATATCACTGTCGCTATCAATTGGTTCGGCCTCAACGGCAGCCAATTCCTGCGCTGCCTGTTGAACAACCATCTTCTCACGCTCCTGCCGATGCCTATGCCGTTCATGTTCTCTCTGTCGCTGGCGCTCCTGTTCACGACCTTTCTCCTTCTCGCGCTGCTTCCAGTGTTCCAAATTCACATCAATCAGCAGTTTAGGTTTATACTGTTCCTCGCGTTCTTTTTTCACCTATAAATTTAAAATAACTTAGAAAATACTGTTATTATTTATATTAATGGATTGTTTACCTTTTCAAACTCGGCATTAGGATCATCGTACTCTCCAGAAAATATCTTGTTTTTCAATTCCTCAATCTCCTCCTTTTCTTTAATGCGATCTCTTCCATCTGACTCGGCTTCTTTTACCCTCTCCGCCAAGCGTTTCTGCAACTCTCGTCCTTTATAAAATTTCATATCGTCACGTTCATCATCATAATCTTCCAAGAATTCCTTGAGGCGTTTAGCGTCGCGTTCACGATCTTCCTCGCGCTGTCTTTCTTTCTCTCTCTCTTTTTCATGTTCCTTTGATTTTTTACGCTCGCGGCTTTCCCACATACGCAAACGATCTTGGTACGATGCTTCCTTTTCGCGAGTTCGTCGTTCTAAGCGCTTCTTCTCCTTGGTTTCTTCCTCAATTTCTTTCTCTTTTTGCAAATCTTTAGTGCTTCGCAACACTTTGTCTTCGCGATCCTCTCGTCGGTCACGATCACGATCTCTATCTCGCTCCCGATCGCGATCCTGACGATCTCGATCGCGGTCACGATCTCTATCTCGCATCTCCCTATCGCGATCTCTATCACGATCACGGTCTCTACGTTCCATATCATGTTCACTTCGGCTACGATCGCGATCTCTATCATTCATTTTATCTTTAGATCTATAAGAATATTTAAACTTTTAGAATTTATTCACACCCCACATACGTATTATTTAAAAGTTTTTAAAACGATCATAATTAATTGCATCATACCTGGAACGTGTATGTCTCTTCCTTTTATCATCTTTGTCAGAGCGACGTTTTGGACTGGGCGAATGACTGCTTGACTTTTCCCGATTCCTGCTAGCATGATCATCATGGCGATCCTTTTCCTTCTTCCGGCTCACCTCGCGCTCTTCCTCTTGTTTCTATAAGAAAGTAGAAAACCATAATCCAACAATATTCCATGCATTTTGGGTGGCATTAAAGAATTGCATAGTAAATATAGAACTTGGGTAAATCTAGGGTAATTAATAATGCAAAAGTATCATACCACGTTGGTCCTATTCGCGCACATTCGTTGATAACTACATTTATTCTTTGTCATTTTGAGTGAATACTCTTGTGTTTTAAAGTAACATAAAATTGTATTAAGTATTAGTAAACTATTTTCTGCAAAAGAAATAATCATGGTTCGGCACTGTTGATGATGTAACACATATCATGGGTAAAAACATACACATAAGTGTGAGAAACTTGAGCACTGTAGCACGGCGGTGGTTTTGCTATCGCATGCAAATGTGGCGGTCGGCAAGCAACACACGTTGTTTCCCGCCGCACCCTTGCAATTGATAAATTCACAGCGGCACCGCGTGCTCCAATTCTCTCCGAGCTCAATTTCCTAAAGAAAAGCAGACATTAAACATAAGACGATGATAAATATATGTGTGAGGTGGTAACAATCAGTAAAAAGAAGGGGTAGGTATATGTATATATAAATATTACTTAGACGAATGTAAAACTTACTCTCGGAAACGGAATGAGACTAGATCTAGATCAGAGCAGAACGACTCCCTGTAGTAGTCGAGGTCTTGCCGGCTATGTAGCCTCCCAAAAATTGCAGATAGATAACGTTGGCAAGAACGGACTGTAACTTACGAACACAGTCCGCCGCCGCAACACAACTTACTAACAAAATCAATAGAATTTTGATGCTTCTAAGAATCAACCATAATTGCAACAAGTCACCAGGAGTCGAGTGTCGAGTACAGTAAAAGATAAGCGCATTATCCCACCGGGATAATGCGCGATTTCCTCAATACTTGCTCCCCGTGACAAAATAAGAAATCTTGGCAAAAGCAACCGCATTTGCCGGAAGAATTACGGCGAATTGACAGCGAAATATTGATATGCGTAAAGAAGGATAACAACAATATATGTTTATGAATATAGAATAGCAAGCAGCAAATGCGGTTGCCTGTTGACCGGGTTAATTTCACAATGTGTGTAAAGACTCACCGACGGCGCCCTGGGCCGAGCATTGGCGGAACTGCGCAGCTTCCATTAGCCTGTTTGGTTTCAAGTACCATATGAGCGCAAACCTTAATAGCCCACTAACAGTTCCTAACAATAAATGTATGCCTAATTGCCTCTCAAAACCACCATATACGACTACCCCCTTTGTAGCCGTATTTTGCCCTTTACGTAAACTTAACTTTGAAATTAAGCACGCGTGAACAAATAATGAATAATTTCAAATATTTCGTTAAAGAACGAAAATACAACAAAATAATCAGAAACAAAATGGTTTTCGGTTAAAGGCGACCTAATATAGTCAAATCTTATTTCCTGTCTAAAATGGGGATGATAGCCACCCACATTTACAATGCATTTATTGATTGCACTCACCTTCATAATTTCACGAAATTTGCCAATTTCACGGGTAATCAAATCTCGTTTTTCTTCTTCAACGTCAGCTTCATCAAGAATTTTGTTACGCTTTTCTTGTTGTTCTTCTAAAATTACGAACAAAAAATATTAGATTTACACCAGGCTATTCCTTTTCTTTATTACCTTCTTTCTTAAGTTCAAAATTATTCATTTCTTCTTCATACTCAACGAGAAGTTGTTTGATACGCTCAAGAGCTTGGGCATCTAGGCTTTGAGTTTCTTCATCAAGTGGTTCATCTTCTTCTTCAACTTCATCTTGTAATGGTGAAGATGAACCTTTTTCTTTTTTTCGTTTTTCAGCTGTTGATAAACAATTTCAATAATTAACAAATTATTGATATTGAACCACATGTGTATTAAATTGAATTTGGGGATCGGGAAAAATAAGTGTTCTAGTGTATGGGGGCAGACACCTGGATGTTGACCAAACCAGACGAGGAATCAGTAACTAAACATGTGAGATGATGACGAAATATCAATATTTATTGAAATCGATTTTCTATTATAGATATTGATATTCGGTTATCAATATTTTTGAAATCGGAATTAGTTACTATCGAACGCATGTTAAAAATAAGATACGCTCGGCCTACTAGGGCTATAAATTTGCCAATTGATAAAAAAAATTACCTTTGTATTCGTCTAGTACGGCCTTAGTTTTGGCATCAACCTTCGCAACCATCCGTTTTTCGCCAACCATAAGATCGTGTAAAATGCGTACAGCACGTAGACCGGCATCCGGACCAGCCAACTCACAAAATCCGAATCCCTTCACTTTCTTCCAGCTAATAACTGGCCCACAAGCGGAAAGTATCTGACGGATCATAGTGTCAGGAGCCCGTTCAGTGATATTTCCTGAAAATAAATACCATTGAGTAAGATTGTTTAAAGTTAAAGAGAACTTTGAACATACCAACAAATACCGTAACTGGAGGACCTTGCAACTGCAACTGTCGCATCTGTTCACGATTCGGATTAAGTTTGGGAAACGCACGAATTTGCGGCGCTGCAGAAACCTGTATAGGCACCATCTAGAAATTACCATGTCCCAAACAAAATGTACCACAACCATGCTAAATACAGGACCCAGTAACTAAGGCATGCTAACTTACGTGTTGGATGGGCATTACGGTGGGCATCAGCGGGGGCGGTGGGCCGCTCATGGGCATATACATTGGCGGCATGCCCTGCACGAGCGGCGGACGTCCTGGATATGACATTGCTGCGGGTCTCAGCAGATTGAATTGGTACCCCCAATACTATTCTGGTCGACTAGTTACGTGTACACTTCGTCGCCTAATCGAAACGTATATTAGCTGCTGCCCATTCTTACACCAACAAACCTGGTTGCTGACAGCCTAGACGGGCGTCGCGTTATCGGTGTGTTGTGAGTCGATATATGCACACACTACAAACGTCCGCTGCGGCGATGTGGTTAGCTGAACACATGTAGCAAGTACTCGCGAGACACGCACTGAAGCCAGAGTTTTTGGGGTAATCGGTCGGTACTGCACGTTCACGTTATTCACAAATCACACACGTTCATACTACGCAAATCCCACGTAAGGAGTTGTATGAAGGCCTCGACAGCCCAAAACCGACGTCAACGCAACTAACCGACAACAAGCACCGCCATTAGCAAGACCAAGTGACGCATGCGTAATTCAAATACATTTGGGGGCCCTAGTGTCGTTCGGTAATTTTCGACAAGGTAATATGCGCATGCCTGATTTCAAATTTCAAAATTCTGGAGAGGGCATGATTTCTAAAAAAAAACTGTAGCAAGAATTAGTAGTAAATTTCATTCTAAATCGATTGGTATATATGATTTATGTACTTAAGAATAAATAAAATTGAAGTCTTTAGCAGAAGATATTTGAAATCATTTTTCTGGCAGCAAAAATGTCATGAATAAAAATGGAAAGTTTTAAATTTTCAGAAAAGTCGATAAATTATTTTCAGATTTCTCAATGATTATTATATCATAATGGATATACCAAAACAAACTACATTTAATGGGGAATCAATTACTGCCTGAATGAAGATTCCATGATTTGTATATTAGAAATTATTGAAAACAAAATTTGAATTTCACATTTTAGTTCATTATTTTGCCGCTACGTGGTATTCGAGTAGGATCCTTTTAAATAAGCTCAAGCTTCAATCGATTTGTTATTAATTAATCTGTGTTCTTCTGGGTTTTCATTACATTGGATAGATCTACGTTAAAAATTGAATTGACAAATAGCATACAAATCTAGCTAACTTCAAGAATAGAGCTTTTTTGGCTCTTAAGAATATTACTATTTTACTTAAAAAAATAAACAGCATGGTATTGATAGTTGACGCTGTATAAATCAAGGCACACAATGCTATAATAAGTAAAAAATAGAGAAAGGTGAAGAAAAGTGGTAAAATTAAAAGACTTGTTTGATTTTTCACATTTGCATATGTTATATTACATTAATTAAATTGAAAACATCCTACATACATAGTAATAATATATCTCTACAGTAAAGTTGTACAGAGTTGATGAAGAATTATGTACAGTTAATCATCTTTTTAATGTCTCATATTAATTTCTTTCAATCATAATCACACGTTTTTTGTTTGTTTTATTTTTACTTTATCGTTTCTTTAATCAGAAATATTTGTCTAAAAATTTCGAGCTGTATGTACAGAGAAAATATCACAATGATTATATAAACATGAATGAAATAATTGCACTTGCAGGCGCAAATAGTTTTGTGTTGTTACTCTTTCGTAGATATTTGACAATCCAACACACTCACACACACCCTCTCTTTATCGTTAGTCTTTTTTTGTTTTCTTTGCGTACATAATTCTAGCCAAGCCCGATCTCACCTACCTCTCGCCCTACTGCCTAAGTGTTATTACTCTTCCCAACTATTTCATTTCCTCGAGATGATAAACATTAAAAGAGTATACGTACTTAATGAAATAAACAAACAAAAACTAATTAATGACACTGAAAAAACAACATGTTAATGAAACAAATTAAAAAAACGCACTAAGAGAACCAAATACTAAACTAGCTTCCATTTACGAACAATTACAATAAGATAAAGAAACAAATGAAAGACTACAAAAAATGCACAATTGCTTGTTAAAACCCTGCATAGTGTGGATAATCACAAATAATGCGTATTGAAAATGAAAGTTGAGAAGAAATTATGTTCAGGTATCGTTATTTTTCGTGTTCATTTTGATTATTATGTTGGGGCAATTTCGTAATTGACTTCTAAGATGTGCCAGGAACAATCAATCATTCATTCAATCAAATAATATGCAAAAACAATGAAATATTATACAACAAATGCCTTTAAATGTCTATGTTTAGCATTTTTCTTTCTGCAAGTTGAACCGACTGGCGAGTGTAAACTTTATGAACTTCTGCTTCTCCATAATTTCTTTACAATTTTGAATTTCAATCAAATAATATTTCTAGAAAAATACACTTTCTGTCCGGAACAATTATATAAACGGAGAACATCCATCTGTCTGTCATCTGACAATATTATACATCAAGTAATCAGGGGATGGATCTGTTATATCGTTCAGTACAATTATTTCTATATCACTACTACACATTTACCCCAACAATTCATTTTGTGTATTGAATAAGTATGGATAGCTACATTAGCTAGTATAGCTATGTTTGAATAGTTCGTATAAACCTCCCAAAAATGTTTTCCGTTACCATGTCTTTACCGTCGTATGATACATCTCGTTTTAAATTTTAAGCTATATTATAAGCATCACAGCATCACCACTATTTATATTTTGCATTTGTCTGCACATTTGTTCCATTAGTTTCCACGTTTGTTTGCTTGCACTTTCATCGATCGCTATTACGAATATTGTAGAATCAGACTTACAATCAAACGGCAAATAGAATGCACACAAGAACCAAATTTGTTCTCAGTTTTTTTCTCGCATAATTACCATTATTACACACATGTTCTGAGGACAGTCGGTTCCACTTAGTTGTCACAACGTAAATAATGCATAGACATAAATTTCGCATGTTAAGTATCTGCCCGTCCGATATCCTAATCGAAATCACAAGAATATATCAAAAATCATCAATAAACAACAAACAGATCGGCGGCAGTTGCTGGCAAAATATATAAACCTGTGTATGTAAGATTATTGTTAACTCGCTGTGCATAGCACAACAAAGTTTTTTTTTTCATTAAGACAACTAGATGAAGTGTGAGAAAAGCAAAGTCAGCGAGTGTGTATACGTATTTGTACACCAAATCAGTCCATCATTAATGATATCTGTCTTCAGTTACATATAGGCCTGGTTTTTTGTTTGTTTCTGGTGTGATATTTATCTTGCCTGACGAATTGTCATTGAAATTGTTTTTTTTTTCGTTCTCTTGTGTCCATCACATGTTAAATTTTCTTATTACAATCGTGCGCTTGCTTTGTGGTCATTGCGTTCAAGTTTCTTTCCTTAGCTTGTTTCCATCCCAATGTTTCTTCTGCATCGTTTACATGCAATCAAATATTCAGAAAAAAGTAGTAATTGAAAAAGACCTTATCCACTAAAGTTACAATAAAATTAATAATGTGCACTTGCAGAAAACAATGCAGAAAACGTACAAAATTCTTAATAAAAATAACTTACGAGAACATATAGCGTATAGGATGTATGTATCTTTGTGTTTTGTTTTAGGATTCGTCGAAACTTTGGACCACAAGAATCAGGTTTTTTTTACGTTTACATCATTCAGCATTTCAATAACTATATTTAATTGCGTATTAAAGGTTTTGGTAAATTGTAAAGTGTTTTGTGGCGATATGAGCATGCAACAGCATGTCGTAACACATCAGCATCTGTAACTTGTCAATAGCGTTCTATCTTTTACTGGAATTCCGGAAAAATTTCAACCTCCCAAAAATTTCAACTACACTTATTTGTAAATACGAGTAAAAAATCAGTTCGCAGACGTTCTTTTGCGGGGAGCCAAGTGTTATTTTATTTTGCTTCGTTGTTATTATTACGCATGGACTATTATTAACGCGTTCTTTGTACCGTCCAGATGAAGATAGGTGGAAGATGATAAACAAAAAACAACAATAAAGTAGTATAAATGATTTTTCACATCATTATCTCTCTCTATACAAATAAATGCTGATTAAAACTTTCGCATGACCGTGTCGCGGTGAATTTCCCCCCGGAGAACACTTAGTGTCAATTGTTGTAAAGTGTTTAAAATCCGTGATAATCTGAACAAAACTGCAAGAAAAAGAAAACAATGTGGTAGGGAAATTCATCGCGAGATGACTTAAAAAATACTGACGTAAATGCTTCCATATTTGTACTCCGTTGGGATTTTATAGTAAATATTTTAACCTTCTAATTATAGTTAGTTCTTTGTTATAGCTATTAACAGTAGATATATCAAGCGTTTCTTTTCATCGTTTACTCGCACAGTCATCGCAACATTATACTCGAAAACCACAAACGTAAGTTTACGCCACATTTAATAAAGTTTACAAAAACAGAAGTGATAAAAATGACCAACACGTTCACTAGTTTTTTCCTTTAGATCATTACGTATAATTATTATTTTGTAATATATTTGGTAATAAGACTACGCAAGCAGGGCCCTGACATCAAGCATAGTAACAAAACAAATTCGAGCGCCTTCCGAAAAGGAACTTGAATTCTAAATTAAACGGAATACAACAACAAAAAAACTCTCAGCGCCAGCAGCAATTTATACACATTAGGAAAATATAGAAAGCGCTCGAATTCGTAAATTAAAACAGTTACGTGAATATACAGGATGAAAGTGCCAAATCAAAGGCGACTAAGCGAGCGCGTCAGTCATAAAATGTTTGTTTTTGTCATGATTGAAATGTTATTATCACAGCTTCAAAACGTAAATTACACTACTATTATCCACTCACTACTTACATCTTCTTCGTCTTCGTCAGTTTGTTTGTTTTTTTCTCTTTCTCTCTCTCTCTCTCTCTCTCTCTCTCTCTC
>JAODAC010001740.1:0-37515 GCA_027575185.1 Mimaenictus wilsoni | reverse complement strand
TGTGTCCTGCAGCTAGTTGTAAGAATCTTTCTAAAATAAAGTTAGTTACTTTCCAACATTCAGCGTATGAACATCCTGTCATTTTACGACTGCGAAAGCACCGGGTAGGTGTGAGTCCGAACTTTTTGAATTCTTTTGAGACGAGCCAAGGAATCAGACTTTGTCAGTGATACCTTGCAGAGCTGAGTTTTTTGGTTCGCAACAGCATTGTTAAGTTTATAATTGTGCAAAAAACGGCGTCACAGTTTATACCTAATTAGTACTTAAGTAGTTCGATAAGATAGCATTTAAGCACAAGTGAATCGTGAACAGAGTTGTGTGGAAAGTGATTTGCAATAGTCAACAAGTAACAATAAAGAGTGCTAAACAGTCCACATTGTTGTCGATGTCCCGATCCCGGGTAGTACACGGTATTAAATGACAGCAAAGCAAAGTTACAGCGAACTATAAGCGATCACGACTACTAACTATTTTGAGGCGGCGGTGGTGACTGATCAATCGATAACGATTTGGACAGCGTAGTGATGAACAGCAAACTGACTATTACCGAACAGTCCAACCAGTACTACTGCCCGTGGATTTATATACTGATTTCCTCCCATTTGAAGATAGGTACTTCCTTGGTTGCCTTGTGGGGCGCGTGGTTGACCCTTGGTATCTGAAATCACGTCACGGTGAATGTGTGAAGTGGGGTGTGAATAATAATCACACTGTGTGGTACCCGCCCCGAGGACTCGAACCTCATCCACTGGCGTTATACGCCAAAGTGTTACCCACTAAGCCACCCGAACGGGCTCTTAATTATATAAATGCAATTTCAAGAAAAAGTAATTAAACCATTTCTTCTGTACATTTACTCTCTTCACACCCTAGGTACCTTCAATTAGACGCCTCGCCGTAGTTGATGGTAGGTAAGAGTCCAGTCCGCGCTGCTTCCTTCCGCTTTGTTAACACCTTCAAAATTGCCATGCCCCTTCCATCCTGACTTAGCCATTCTTTAACTCCCCTTTTTTCCCCTGGCTATCACGCGCCCACTCTTCTTTCATTCCTATACAATTACTCCCTACATGCTCCCAGGAATCTCTCCTCCTTCCACACAGGACACACCTGATAGATTCATCTCCCATCCACACCTTCCATCCCCTCTCTTCCGATCCACACCGTACTCTGGCTATCAGCCTTTTATCAGCCACATTCAGTTCTCTAGCGCCAGTATATCTGGGTCTCATCCCGCTACTATCTATTATCATCATTTTTCAAATTTCTACTTAAATTTACATTAAATTAACACAAACATTAATTACTCATATTATAAATAAATTAACTATCATATTGCATATTGCATTGCGTTTTAAAATAACATTATTTAAATCACTCATAGCAATGATATAAAAAATAATAATGCCCACATCATTTTTGTAATTGCTAATTTCACATTGTTTTGCAAGTGCACAACAATAAAAAACACTCTCGATATATAAAATTGATAAAAACATTTGTACCTCCCATGAAATAGGCTTGAAATTGTCAATACACGAAAATAATTTTAGAAATAATTTACTAAAATTGTTCGCATTTTCCTTCCAGATAACAATAAACCTTTAATAGCATATGTATTTCATTCCCCTGACATTTTTATGTTGATATTTATTCATCTGTTTGAATTCAACAACTGAAAACAAGAAGAAACAAAATAATTGCTATGAAACTCCCATTTTTGTTGTTATGTGTTATGTGTATCATTTCTAATTATGGTGCTTCAGCGCAGACCGAATTTGATGACGGTTATCATTTACGCAGAATTTATCCGCGAATTTCTTCAGCTTCCAAATTAACCGATCCATTGTGAGTAGAAATGCATTAGTTGGAATCAGACGACAGCTTACTTATTACGATTTTATGTTTTATAGGCACGTGGAGTCACTTAATGATCTTACGGATTTTATCCTCTCAGATGTTAAATATTATCTCAAAGAATTTATGGAGCCACTTCATGTTGGTGATCAAACAATATCAAAATTTGTAGGTTTTTTCTTTTTATTCATGAATTCGTGGGTGGGTGAGTGTGTAAAGGGGAATGTGACAAATAATCACACTGTGTGGTGCCCACCACGAAGACTCGAACCTCGTCTACTAATTTATTTGCACAAATTTACAATTCCTTCGGTTGGTGTCCATATGCCCACAACACTTTCGCCCACAATCTTCCACCTCACGAACCTACCCTATCCTACCAATCCGAGCACACCTCGCCCACCACTCGCTCTCTCTCTCTCAACTCACACAGGCTGTGCCCAGAAACTCTACCAACTTCTCTAGCAATACAAACATCGTACTCTCACAAGTTGGGTCCACCGAGACCCGCGTCAAAGAGCAGGGGATCCGTGTACGAGCGAAACGTAGCCACGAACGTGCTCAAACAAAATCAGATAGCTTTGGCTGCACTTTCTCACGTCCTTCATAAAATGCCCAAATGCACGCGTCATAAATCCATAGATATCTACCAAATCGCTGAATATCATTTTGTCTAAATAAGATTTAGGTAATAAAGCGTGAAACCGCACTATAAGGCTCTATACTTTTAAGGCCCCCTAGCGTATACAGTGTTTTTGGTAACGCGTATAGAAAAGCATGCAACTGCAGCCGAGAGTCGTCTAAGGAGAGCCGGCGACAAAGCAGTAAACCTATTGTTGTCTAATCCATTGTTATGCACGTCTGACCATTGCGTGGCCGGGACGCGCCAGAAGAGTGACCGGGCGTGGAGGGTTTTATGCGTTTACGATCTGAGAATTCTACCTGATTCGCGTCGCTTCTGCGCTTGAGGTGCTTGCTTAATTTATGCAGTGCTATTTTTTTCGGAATATTTTCGATATTGTCAAAATTTTCGAAATTGCCGAAATCCTAATAAATCGGCATCGTAAAACATGAATAGAAAAATATTCTTATTTTCAAAGAAACAATACATAATCGACTCAACGTACCATAAATACGAATCGAAATTAACCGAATAAAACAAATCTTAAAAACATCAACTTCCAGGGTGCAAATTTGGATTTAAGTGACTTGAAAGTTTCAAACCTAGCTACCATGGAACTTGCACAGTCCGTTCAAATCTATGACGATAGAGATGAAGACAAAACAGCGATAAAACTAAACCTGCACATCTATGACTTAAAGGTAAACGCTATAGTTGACAATAAATCCATTTTTAATCTATTTTAATAACCTATTTCCACAGGTTCAAGCAGACTACCGAGCCTATTTCAGCACGATTTTACTCAAAGCCTTCCAATCCTCCGGAAAGCTCACCGTAATCATCCCAGTGCTAAAGTTAGAGTTTGCTTGCACCATTCATCATGAGAATTTCAATATCACTGCAGATCAAATTGAAGTGATTATATCCGGCAGTTTGGACATTCAACTCGGCAAGAGTTTCATCGGTATGTTAGCAGCCCCAGCGTTAAAGCTCGTTACCAAACTGCTGCAAGATAAGATGCTCTCAATTCTCGGCAATCCGATTGAAACTAAAGTTAGTGAAGTCCTGAAAACTATAGCGTCAGTGGGCCAGGAAAAAATGCAGGAGTTATTGGATTTAAAAGCGGAACTCCCAGATTCGCTTGAAGATTAAGTTTATCAATCAAATGTATTGATTGCTCTGTGCAAATTTGAATAATATATGTTGGAATATATTGACAGCATGTGTATTTAATTAATTTAAACAAATTTTACCTTTAATTAGGTACTGATGAGTCAATAAGTGTTTTTGAAGTGAACGGCGGTTCATTGGTGTAGATTACAATATGAGATGTACTTGATGAAATGGGACATCTCTCATACTGAAATGAGTGGTCTTATCGTGCTAAAATTGTGCTATATTACAGTGTTGCGAACGGTGTCAAAGGTTTTTTGTCGTCTTCTTTATGAGTTATTTTTTGTAATCATTCTTAGTTTATGTGTACGGTTTATGTCATAGATTTTTATAAATAATGTGGCTGCATTTATGCGAGGCGCCACGTTTTTTCTTAAGCAAACACTTATGCGGCTGGAGATTGTCCACGTTTGGGATTTTTCCAAAGAATCCATTTACGTGATCGACGAGTGACGATTACCAGCCCGAGGGCTGATGTAGTATTAGACGTTGTAGTGATAAGCTGTACAGACGTCTGCCTGGCGCCAGTGATATGCGTTCCAGCGACATGATGTTCGTCGCCGCGTGCGTGGGCAAAATAGGGAGATTTCTGTGCGACCCTGTGAAAAGGACGCTGGAGGTAGGACGAGTGCGGCGTGCCACTATTGGTGGTAGGCACTCGAAAAGACATGGATTGCCTTCTCCCGCTCAAAGTCGTGGGCGGAGGCGAGATCAAGATGAACTTTCGTTTTAAGAATTCTCTTTAATAAAGTTAGTCACATTTTTACTCCCGAAACATCTACTTGTCTCTTTAACATCTACAACAATTTGCATCGGATGGGTAGTCCACGAATTCTGCTAAAAATAAAAGATTCGCGTTAATTCGCGGGTTGATGTTACTGTTCGCAACATACAGATTTCAATACAAAGCAAAAAAAAACTAAAATTAACAGATGTTCCAGAAGATTCGGCTTTGCAGAGATATCCAAAAAGATGAATAAAGTAAGAAAAAATCAGCTTCATCCTGAAATGTTCTGCCACAATTCGAAAATGGCATGTCTTGTGAAATTAAAATAAAACAAAGATAAACAGTGAAAAAAAGCATGTTCCAGTGTACTTAGAAAGTGGTGACTTGACATCATTATACTATGAGATGTACTTTATTAGATAATGTGAGACTCATCCTGCAGTCTTCTACATTTGGGAAGAAAAGAAGAGTTTTACATTGTTTTTCTATAAGTTGACAGATAGCAACGTGAAAAACGATTAAAAAAATATGTTCCGGAGGTTTCTGAAATTTGTTCCCATATCAAATAGCAGCTATGGGATGCATAAAACAAAATAAAATTATTCACATCCTGCAATGAATAGCATAACCAACTCAAATAATGTTATCAAAGTAAATAAAGCATTATAAAAAGAAAACAAGAAATTTCACCATGTTCTGCAGGTCGCATATTGTTACTCCTTAGCAAATATAAACAAAATGATTTAAATAATTAAATGGTGTGGTAAAAATCCAATATTCATAAGGAAAAAATGAAAGATACAGCTCCAAGAACGTGATGGCATGTCCAAGGACGCGATAAAAATTACAAGTTTAACATGCATATACAATCAAATAATGCCACAAGTGAATTCTACAAATTTGAACTTTCTATAACCAAAATATAGGATTATATCAAGCTTTTTTGAAAAATGAACCACTGTGCAGCGTACTTGACTTGATGAATAAACTGAATTTTGACTATCTATGCGATTTTCACTTTTCTTTTTTTAGGTCTATTCTTTCAACTTGAGAGAGAGAGAGCCCATTTTTAGTTTTGTTCTTTTTAATTGGTGGTATTGAAGCAGACGATACAAGACTCGCTGATGTAGACTGAATCTCTAATCCCCACCAAGAGGACATTTTCGACGTCCCAAACGGACATCGACGCCGATCCACCTTGAGGCATCAACCACTCCACTTCCGGCATCTTCAACTGGTCACCGTCACGCAGTCAATCCCGCTCCAAAGATTCTAGAATGTTCTGGAACGTTCTGGAAAGACGCTCAAGGTTTTGCGACTTCAGCACTTTACTCACCGTTTCGAGCCTCGGCACGTGCGGTGCTTAGCGAGCAGCGTTAATTGGACTACTGCGGCGTTTGTTTGATAGTCGAAATAATTAGTAATTGAATATTTTCATAATCTCCAATGATCGCGCGGTTATTGCGACGGTTAGACTGAACATTCAAAGAAATATTTGTTAATTTTATTCCATTGTCCCACAGCTCTGAATCATTGAATCTCTGTAATCATTGAAATTAGTGTTTGTTAAATTCGAGGACGCTGGATACAATGTAAAGTTTAGGAAATCACTGAATTTTATTTTACAAAAATTCAAAAACTAAAAATATACAAAAAAATCCAAAGTTCCCACCAGCAGAAGTTCCTCCAGCAAAGCGGGGTGGCAGCTCTACAACGAGTACAACCACGTCAAAAATAGTATGCACCATTTTTACACAACATTCATGGTTCTCCACAACATGATCAAAATTAGGATGGTCCATAATTTTGAGCAAGCTGGTACGCCATAAATATCGGCCTGGCTTTCACCACAAGATTTAGTTCTCTCACAGTCAGCCTCAGGGTACTCTATTTGACTAATAACGAAATATGAAAGGTATAAATATGAAATATTAGTAAATTAGTATTATTCTTAGCTTCCAGAAGGTTTCTAAACGTTCTTGAAAGACGCTCAAGAATTTGCGACTTCAGCATCTTACTCGTCGCTTCGAGCCTCGGCACGTGCGGTGCTTATCGAACAACCTTAATCGGAGTGCTGCGGCGTTTGTTTGATAGTCAAAACAATTAGTAATTGCATATTTGTTTAAAAGTCCAATGATAGCGCGGTTATGACGACGTTTAGACGGTACATTCAAAGTGTGAGGTACAGTGTGCCGTTCATTGCGAGTAATAATGTAATTGTTTCTTCGAAAGCGGAAAACTAAGTCCCCGAGGTAAAGAAATACAAAAAACTAACGCATGCTAAAGTGTGGCATGGACCGCCACAAAAGTAATATTTGTTAATGTTATTCCATGGTCCCACAGCTCTGAATGTAATCATTGAAATTGGTATGTCATTCTTTCTGAATATTAACCAACAACATTGTTGAACATCATTTCATGAGAAGTGCCCCTTCCAGTGCACATTCCAACATGACAGAAAAATATTAATTTTATTACGCGATAATCGCATCCGCGTCAACAACTTCTAACCTTCATTGCAAAACAAGTATATTTCTCATACAATAAGCCTATTGTCTCAGTCTTAAAATGAATCCCAATAATTATGAATGTATCTAATTATAAACAAAAAATGATTAAACCATAAGAATATATTTAGTTTTACTTTAGTAGTGTAGGAAATAGTCCAATCTCCTTTTTGCATATTTTACCTGAACTTGATAAATCATGCCACAAATATTTAGTAAACATAAATCGTCAAACCACACTACAACGTCACATTATTATTCTGCAGGTGAAAAACATTGAAAAACATCGAAGAAAATTGAAAATAATGACGGCATACTGCATTCCACCAGCTGGAATTCCAGAACGTGCTGGCATATTCTACATATTTTGCGCGCTAGGCTGTAA
The DNA here is from genome assembly GCA_027575185.1 of Mimaenictus wilsoni. Taxonomy (NCBI): domain Eukaryota; kingdom Metazoa; phylum Arthropoda; class Insecta; order Coleoptera; family Staphylinidae; genus Mimaenictus; species Mimaenictus wilsoni. The sequence goes on along the minus strand of JAODAC010001740.1, from coordinate 30,247 downwards.
AAAAATTAATACTGCCACGAAATATCTAAATGATATTCCTGGTGATTTACCCGTGTCAATTTTATAGCTTTCCATGTTCGAATGTACAGTTGGCTCGTTGTAATTAATCAATTTTAACTACACAAGTGTACCGGAATCAATTCGTATAAAAACTCCTGTAACAAAATTGCAGCAACCTTTCGAAACTATTGCTAAGCATATTACAACGTTTTTGTATACATATTTACAATGAAGTTTCTATTAGCTTGTTTGTTGACTTGTTTAGTCAGTAATTTGAGTTTAGCTGTTTATGCGAATAAGTTCGACGTGGTAGCAAAGTTTAATGGTGTTCGAGTGAAAAGTGCAGTGAAAAAAGTAACATTGAAAAACCCAGTGTAAGACAAGTTTGTATGTTAATTTGCATTGATTGGTATTAAGAAGTGTATTTTTCAGGCAATTAACGACGATTAATCAAGTTGTTGATCTGGTTATTAAGATACTTCCGGATATTATGACGAAATTTAATCTGGATCCTTTTTTTCCACCTAATCAGACACAAACAAAAAATGTAAGTTATTATCAAGGGAGGAACTTCATTTATGCGGTCGAAAAAATCTTTTTTTACCCAAATTAATATCACTTCGTTGATTCAATTGTTGAGCTGCGTACACTCTGACGTTCATTATTTTAATCGAAAACGGAAAATCAGAATGTTTTTGAAAAGTTTATAAAACTTGTTTGAATATGACGTCGAGTATTTTTAAGAAAAAGTTTAAATTACATGTTCTCTGTGCAGTTTTATATTTAAAGTGCATTTTTCGCGTAGAATGTCGATTTAAAAAATTCGAAAAAAAATGTACGTATATATTTATCAAAGAATGTTTAACGTCATATGCTAGACAATTTAATTATCTATGGAATGAGTTACGATTCAGCCAAATTGTTTTTTTAGAAATTGCTCAATTGTGTACGCAAAATTGATAAAATGAGGTAGGGAAAACATAAATATATGAAATCAGCTAGAACTTCAACTTAAAAATACGAAAAAAATGAAAATGTATACTTATCAAAGAATGATTAACGAAATAAATTAGTAATTGAATAATTAGTAATTGAATATTTTCATAATCTCCAATGATAGCGCGGTTATTTCGACGGTTAGACTGAATATTCAAAGTAATATTTCTTAATTTTATTCTATTGTCGCACGGCTCTGAATGTAATAATTGAAATTCGTGTTTGTTAAATTCGAGGACGCTGTGTACCATGTAAAGTTTGTCGAGTATTTTTAAGAAAAAGTTTGAATTACATGTTCTCTGTGCAGTTTTAAATATAAAGTGCGTTTTTTGGCGTATGGCGAATGTCGATTTAAAAAATTCAAAAAAAAATGTACGTATATATTTATCAAAGAATGTTTAACGTCATATGCTAGACAATTTAGTTATCTATAAAACTAGTTATGATTCAGCCAAATCGGTTTTTTAGAAATTGCTCAATCGTGTACACAAAATTGATAAATGAGGTAGGGAAAACATAAAGATATGAAATGAGCTAGAACGTCAACTTAAAAACGCGAAAAAAAAAATGAAAATGTATATTTATCAAAGAATGATTCAGGTCAAATTCTAGAGAATTTAATTGTTTATAATATGACCTATCAAGTAGCCAAATATGTTCGGTAAAAATTGTTCAATCGTGTTAGAAATGATGAGGCGATAAAAACACGATTAACGTTGGGTAAACCTACGAGTACTAACTATATTGTCACACATACTCTTATTGAGCCATAACTTCTTAATTAGTGCAGATATCGATCTGAATTTTCGAGACAATATTATTGAATAGCTTAGGAATGGATAAAGAGCTTTTTTGTCTCGGAAAAGAATGTTCCGCCCTTAAAAACTTCCTCATTTAAAATTCAGACGAAATTGGAATACATCCAAATTTTAAGTTCTTTAGAAATTGCTCAATCGCGTAAGCAAAATTGAAAATTGAAGTAAGGTAAACAAAAATATATGAAATGGGCTAGAACTTCGACTCTAAAAAACCAAAAAAAAATGTAAATGTATATTTATCAAAAAATTGTTTACGTCATATTCTAGAGAATTTAATTATTTATAATATGACCTATCAAGTAGCCAAATATGTTCGGTAGAAGTTGTTCAATCGTGTTAGAAATGATGAGGCGATAAAAACACGATTAACGTTAGGTAAACATACGAGTACTAACTATATTGTCACACCTACTCTTATTGAATCATAACTCTGTAATTAGTGCAGATATCGATCTGAATATTCGAGACAATATTCTTGGATAGCTTATTTTTGTCTCGGAAAAGAATATTCCGCCCTTAAAAACTTCCTCATTTAAAATTTTATCAAAAAATGATTAACGTTATATTCTAGAGAATTTAATTATTTATAATATGACCCATCAAGCAGCCAAATATTTCGGTAGAAATTGTTCAATCGTGTTAGAAATGATGAGACGATAAAAACACGATTAACGTTGGGTAAACATACGAGTACTAACTATATTGTCACACCTACTCTTATTGAGTCATAACTCTGTAATTAGTGCAGATATCGATCTGAATATTCGAGACAATGTTCTTGAATAGCTTATTTTTTTTCTCGGAAAAGAATATTCTGCCCTTAAAAACTTCCTCATTTAAAATTCAGACGAAATTTAAATACAATCAAATTTTAAGAATTTGTCTTTAACAAAACATAATATAAAAACATTTTTTCAGCCTGTAACGCTTGAATTATCAAACATGACAATCTATAACCTCTCCACTATTACTCGAGTAAGTGATATCGATGTATTGGATTCAGAAATCGATAGTAAAACGGCTATAGGAGTCACTTTAAAGTTCACAGACGTTAAGGTAGGTTTCTTTCCGTTGGTCTTACTATAAATTTGGCAAATTTTATTATTAGTGCCACCTATAATCAATAATTTATAACCTAAATTGTTCTCAGCTGATCTCGAACTACAAAGGTAAAGTCAAAATTATTGGTTTAACTGCCGGATCATTGAAAGGCGTTCTGACAGCTTTTGTGCCAGCTATCCTAGTAAAAGCGTCTCTCATCTTGGATTTGAAAAACTTGAACGCCACGTTAGACGGCCTGGACCTCACCACGGACAAGAGTAAGCTAAATGTAGATCTCTCTGGTGGTTTGGCGAGTAATGTTGCCAATATTGCCATGCCTGCCATCATCACCATATTGCAGGGTATCATCCTGGATGTCATCGGCAACCCGCTTCGTAAGAAAATCAATAAAATTATCGTTCTACTTGTAAATAATGTACATAGTAATCTTGCATTACTTAGTTAAATTCTTGTGAATTCTATATTCAAATAAATATAAATTTTGTTCAATGAAATTATCATTGGTTTTCACAGAAAGTTTAATATAATAATAATGAATAATAAATTGTTACACGCATATTTTTTAATTTGTTGATAATCGTGTAAAACCCCGCACAACCAGCTAGATCAGAGATAAGATGTTAGGATGGCCCAAAGAATACATTTCTCAATCACAAGATGGCTTTATTCAAAACTAGCCGAACAAATAACTTCGCGGCACTATCAGCGAGGGAATTGCCAACCTTCCCGACCAAATACCCCCGAGCTTAATTACACAAAGACAGAGCACAATTCATCTGCCGAATTAGATATCAACTGTATCGCACCGCGGTCTGGAACAGAATGTCCCACCCACCACGCGACACCTCGTGCATAGATGATACATAAATAGATGGGAACCTGCCATGTTAAGAAGCGGTCTAGAAAACACTAGCGCCCCCATGCGTCTGTCACATCAATTAAAACTGGCGGGAACAGATTCAAATACTTGTTTCTATCATGTATATACATATTTATCAAACAAAAAGGAAATATGAAAACTTTTTCTAAATCATATATTATTTTCTAAATAATATATCAATTTGAAGATGTACACGTCTGCCCCTGCCTCTAATTCCCCAATTCTTACATTTCAATCACCCCCCATCACATATATACCTTCCATTCTCGACCATTCCTCTAACTATTCCAGTATCTTCACCGAGTTATCCTTCTGATAAATGACCGCGATGCTCCAACTACTTGACTCCTTCAGCACTCTAGCCGTAATAAGTTAATAATGTAATAAATCAACCTTGTAAAATCTACAACTCTGAGTCGTTACTGAGTTAGTGCCCAGCCCTCTAGGTTTCAACCAACAGCAAACAACCAGAGTCCAGCAGCCATAGTGCCCGACAGCCACCATGTCAATCGGTCCATACGTCCTCGTACGTCAGCGTCTTATTCTTCGATCTGGTGGTATGTCCAACTTCTTTTATTATCTCGGTTTAGTTGCGGTAGCTTAGGCCAAGCGAGTAAACCCCAATATTATCAGTAAGTTACAAAGGTGAACCCCCAAAACCTCGTGCCGGGACCATGGCAGACCGTAACCGCGTTGGCAAGATGGGATGAGTCTACCCCGAAACCCCGATTTCTTTATTGCCACTCTTGCACGCTATTAAATGAGGGAGCCCTTCGTCCAAGCTGAGGAGCTTGTCACGTCAGCGCGTCGCGTCGTTAGCGCGCCACAGCTGGCAATGCGCGTCACCGACGCCTCCGGGGTTTCTTTGTCATATCTTATGTTTAAAAAGGAGTTAGGTGATGTTCCAACCCCTAAGAAAGATATGCCAGGTACAAGACACGCTGACGTGACAAGCTCAGCTCGTACGAAGGGACAAACTGGCCAATACCGGCTGGTTGTGAAAGTGACAGCGATGGACAGGCTCTCTCATTTAATACCGCGGTCAGTTTACGACGTATGATTATTGGATTTACGACTTAAGCTAGTTTCGGACTTATTGGCTAGACCGAGATGGGATGGACGTCACAACACAACAAAGCAATATACACAACTTGCAAACATGCACCAAAAAACGGCGGAAAAACCTCAGGGTAGATGGCCTCTAAAATATATACGTTATCATCATCAAAAATTCTATAATTTTGGAAGATGTAAGACGAAACATATTTCACTGGCATAAAGTTTGAAAAGAACCATAAATTCGTTAAAACTTTGAATATATGTTTTACAATTACTCTAACTATCTATTCAATTTTCTCTTAATGACTTATTATTTTGTAAGCTACTTTAGCACTTAAATCTAATAACCCCAAGATTTTTTCATGCAAATATTCCGAGTTGCGTAATAAAATTTACAAAAACCGGCGTCACAACTTAAGTAACCTAGCATATCGATAAATATTCATTGCTGATAAAACTGATATCAAGGAAATACATTAAATTTGTTTACATTAAAGCCTTGTCTATATATAAATATGTCGGAAAAAATAACTTGTGTACTTTAGTTTAAGTAATTTAAGCTGTTGGCTTATTAGACGTTAAGTTCATAATGGCTTTATTCAAAGTTCTGTGCGTCTGCGCACTAGCTCTACACGTTTTTGGTGTAGTTTGTGATGGATTCAGGGTTGCGAATCGCATTGAGGGAAGATCATACCGAGTTCGTCGAGATGTGTAAGTTTATATTTTCGATATTTTGATATTGTTGGTATAGATTTTGTGGAGGGCTTAAGTATATTTTTGTAGAAATAAAATTGAGACTATTAACGGGGCTGTTGATGTTGCTTTGAGGGAAATTCGAGAGATTATGAAGAAAAATGATCCTCTCCGACCACCAAATCAAACAGACTCTGCTCTTGTAAGAAATTACTAAATCAAATTAACTTTCACCTAACTTTTCTTTGTAATTTTTAGTTAGTTACCTTAGCAATGAACAACATAAAAGTGTATAATACATCAACGATTAAACGTGCAAGTGACGTTATTGTGTTGGATGATGAAGAGGCACGTCTGTTGACTGCTCAGGTTGCGTTGACTTTTGATGACTTGCAGGTAATGAACATAACCTAACAGGGGGACCTCATTTGCCGGGTTAAGCGGAGTAATGAAGATATTCTAATGTGTACCAAACTCCGAATTAATATTTACCAACTTCATTTTTCGATTTTCAGGTGTTAAAAGGTAAAATGTATGTTTATCGAAAAATGTATTTACGAAATTTAAAGATTCCTGGAGAGGGCCCGGTCACCCCCTTAGCACTATATGACGACATGCATGATTTGTCCTTATAAGACATTCCTTTATTAAATATTTCATTCCGTTTCCGCGTCAGACAAGTTTCGCGTAACGTCAGGTCAATTACCATTAATTAATGGAGAGGACTGTAGGTTGTTGGTAAAACATGTTGATACTTTGTTGTGAAAACACATTTTTTGTCAATGTTTTACAAGTATAATAGATAAATCGTACGATGTACATTTCGCCGTTAGGCATCATCGGGTACTAGTGAGCCAAAAGTTACAAAATATGTATTTATACAGAATTTTACATTATAAAGTTTTATGATGTGCGGAGACGAATTAGTGAGGAGCTGACCAAAATATCGGTTTTGTCATTTATCACGAGGTCCGGGTTTTTTGAAGTAGCCTGCTGGATGTATATTGCCTCCAAGACATTCAGATTATAATTGTTATTGGACGGGTGTAGCTGGCTTAGGTTATCGATAGTGCAGCGATGGTCGTTGAAAATGAGGTGGTGGGTGAGAGAGGAGACGTTTGGATTTCCCGTGCTGTCAGTGATGCGCAAATGTTCTTTAAACCGCGTTTCGAAGTTACGTCCGGTTTGTCCAATGTATATTTTGTTGCAGTTCGAACATTTTATCTGATAAACACCGGAGTTGTAGATATAATCGTTTTTTTTTTATTTTAATTTGGTGTTGGTTAGAGTTTTGAACGTGTTGGGGTTGTAAATAGCAGTTTTTAGTTGAAATATCTTGTGGTAGTTTGTGATGCTGTTAGTGATTTTGCCTAAATACGGGATTTTTATGTATCGGGAGATATTGAGAGGTTCTCTCTTTACGAGAAAGAATAAGTTTTTGGTTAGTTTTGTGTTCTTTCTCTACAAAATTTGATATATCCACTTGTCTCGGTAGCCATTACTATTCGCGATATGTAAAATATTGTTAAATTCCGAATCATAATTGGCTTTTGTTTGAGGCACCGAGATGAGTCAATGTATCAAAGCATTAAATGCAGATAGCTTAGTGGACATGGGGTGGAAGGAGTTGAATGGGATTACACAGTCTGTGGCGGTCGATTTTCTGTAGATAAAATAATCAAGTTTGTCAGTTAGTTTTGAAATGTACATCGTACGATTTATCTATTAAACTTGTAAAACATTGACAAAAATTGTGTTTTCACATCAAAGCAATTTACATTACGTAAGTCATAGAAATCAAAGGACCACTTATTGCCAGTTCCGTTAAAAACAGTTTTCACTGTATTTAAAGTTTAACCACTCTTTCAATGAGTAACCTACAAACTTATTAATCTCATGTTTATACTCTATGTCATTTTAGGTACGATCAGATTATAAACTGTCTGCATTAGTAATAGCTTCAGTTGGACAAATTTTCGCCAAGGTTCCTGAAGTTGTTGTTGATTTTACCTTACAAGTTGACTACAATAAACTGGAGATTACAATGTCCAAGTTTAAATTAACCAAAAACGACAGGTTAGTTTTTTTCGGGTGTGAAAATGTAATATCGTAAAGCTGTGAATGGTGATTGGTTATAATTTATTATTGTTTCAGTCGAATGGAAATTAAGTTTTCTGGAAATATAGAATCGTTGGTATTGAATGTCGTGCTATCTCTAGCAACGGGAATTTTGGGCAATTTGATTTTGGTTATTTTACAAGATCCAATAAAGAAACAGATTAACAATGCATTGGACAAGATTAACAAGGCTATCCAAGAGATGATGTTAACACCGGCTTGATCAATTTACTGACTTTTAATAAAATCGTTAAAAACAGGTCAATTTTATTTTACATTACCTAGAATTATCATATATCATTACATTTTTTCAAATTATTACTTGGAAAAATAAACAGTAATGTACTTCTACATGAAAATACAATAAAACGTAATACTTTATAAGTTTTATAGTCAATTTAAATTCATAACATCAAAAAGCAAATGCAGAAATGAAATTCATTTTTCAAAACAAAATGACAAAATATGCTTATAGGCAACCAAACATGCATAAAGTTTGAAATGTTTAATTAAACATGATAAAGAGTACGCATTCTAAAAGTTGTAACTAATTTTACCTAAACTGCAAATGATGCATATCTCATCGAAACCAATGAGACATAATTATAAATGCAGTAATCATTTGAAAATCTATTTGTAAATATGAACACCGCAAACATAACCTAAAAAATTTAAAAGACCTGCGAGCGGTTCCTATGAGTGAAAGTGTACACAATAGATGAATATCTAAAATCAACAGAAAATGCCCTTCATGGAATATGTCTCGACCCTCAGTGACAACCCGTACTTCGGTGCCGGTTTCGGCCTCTTCGGTGTTGGTGCCGCCGCCGCTGTGCTACGCAAAGGCCTCCAAGGAGGCCTCATCTTCTTTCGTCGCCACTACATGATCACCCTTGAAGTGCCCTGCCGAGACAAATCCTACCAGTGGCTGTTGCACTGGATGACGCAGAAAGGCGCACGCAGCACGCAACACCTGAGCGTCGAGACGAGTTTCGAGCAAAAAGACACCGGACATGTGAAGACAAAATATGATTTTATTCCGAGCATTGGTACACATTTCTTTCGGTAAGCAAGCAATGCAAAAACAGATGTTCTTTGTTGGCTTTAGCTAGCTTCTTTAGCTATGCAGCTCTGAAACACACCCTTGTCGCGCATCTCGTTGAAGTCACAGTAGATGTCGTAGTCCTTGTGGAAGTCGTTCATCTGAGCGATGCGATTCCAACCGACCATCTTCGCCGCCAGGGCGCAGAGGCCAGAAAATATTACCGCACCAATGACGTTCCTTTTTGCCTGGGCATAGCCCATGCCGCGAAGGGTTAGTGGTCGCTCAAAGCGGGACATTGCGCTCTTGATTGTAAAGGTTGTCGCAGGAGAGACGTAAGAGAGTTAATAGAGTTTTGTAGAGGTAGATGTGATTTCGGTTCTTTAAATTGTTATTTAAATATCAAACCGAATGATTTTGATGTTTTGTGGTAATTGTTATTGTTTTTTAGGTATAAGTCGACTTGGATCCGTGTTGAGAGGACTCGGGAACAACAGACGCTTGATTTACATATGGGTATTCCCTGGGAAACGGTGCAGTTGACAGCATTTGGACGGGACAAAACTATTTATTATAATATTTTGGAAGAAGGTATGTGATTTTTTTTTAATTTGGGTATATTTGGCCATCGACCAAAGGTCCTTCAGCCTTTTTTTCAAAATTCATTATAATTCACATTATAATACAAATCAATATAAAACATTATGGTTATATAAAACATTATTGGTGATAATTTATGTTACAAAAATAAGAAAATAATGGCGCATTCACCTCTGTTTATCTCGTCAACTGTTTTAGTTTCCACAAATAGGGAAATGTCCTATTTATTGGCATTTATTGATTTTGTTATGGTAAATCTTAATAATGTGATCGTGGATTGTCACCGGGCTGTATATTCGGTTTACTGTTGTTTTTGCACCGAGTTGATGCGATCTTTTGTTGGCAATTTTTATTTTGATATTTGGAATGCCTTCAATTGCACTTCGCGGATGTTTGGGATATTTTAATGATGTTCAGTCGAGTTGCAGACCACACACTTAATCGGTTCTGTCTTTACATATGTGCTTGTGAGGTGGTTTTCGAAACATTTTTTACATATCATGATTGTGCAGTTTTCAGTCGCACGCGTCAAACTCAGTAGGTTGTGAAAGGATTCTGCACATCCAGTAATGATTCTTATTAATACAGTGGGAAGTCCCGTTTGACGAGAGGTTATTCTTTTACAGAATCTGTGCGAAATATTTTGTAACTTTAATTGATCACTGATTTCTGTGTCCGGTATTTCTAGTATGTGTTTATTATGTTTATTAAATTTTATCAAAGTTTATTGAATTTATATGAGTTCATTGATATTTATATGATATCACATAAAGCTGATTGTCTCAACTATCCTAAATGATTTGAAAATCATTAGGGTATGGTTGTTGACCTCGTAAGGGCGGACCCAAATTACCAGATCGAAAAAACATTTTCGAAGTATTCTTAACCAATTTTTCCCAAAGTATCAAGTTGATAGCATCATTATTTATGATGGCATAAGTCATTAAACGGACTTGTTAAGAGGATCCATGTCCGTCAGCACCATGTAGCGTCCAAATGGTGGAACTAAAATGTGAAATGTGAAACTTAGTTTTCAAATATTTTCTAATTTACAAATCGTAGAATTCTCGTTCATTCAGTTATTGATTCTCCATTAAATATAGTTTGTTTTGGTATATCACCACAGTACACATCGCTTCCAACATCACGTCGGGGTCACCAATATGGAAGAATGTTCTTCAAGTGTTTGAGATTACGAATGTACTTTGTTATATTCGGTATGTCACAGATGAGCTTTGTGATGTTGGAAACGATGTGTACTGTGGTGTGATTGAAGACCAAGTGACCGAGAAGAGAGAAGTGTTGAAAAGACAAGAAAGTTAGTATAGGAAAGAGATAGAATTAGGCTAGTAGAAATACATTATAGTAGAAATATATATTCAGTGGAGTGCGTGGCGTTGTGGTTACGCATTAACGTGGTAACGCAGAGGTTCTGGTTCGATTCCCGGTATCGGTATATATAAGATCTCGCACTCCACACTTTCCCAAGCCCTGAATAAGGAGGAGGGTTGGGCGATGGGCCTGCAACTCATCCCCGTAAAAACAAACGTATGCTAATCCACGTACGGTGAGACCCGATCAGGCGGGGTGAAAGCTAACGTGTTCGGAAGGCGTTAAAAACGCTATACAATCGAAAAACAGAACAGAAATATATTCTAGCTGGCAGATGTGGCAGGTTTGAATAACATTACTTGTGTGCGTGACATAAATTTGAAGGGAATACATTCATTGAAGACCAATAATGGTGTAATAATGAAGAAATCTAAAATGCAAAAAATCAAGTTTTCCGAAAAATGTCTTATGGAGTTCCAGACCATTGTCTTAAAGTCACGTCCTGCAAATTTTTTTTTCCGGTCGCACGGCTTTGCTCTCGACCAATCAGAGCAATGTCGTTGGTCTAGCCTATTATCTCGATGCCTGGTGGGACTCCAATTCGAGGAGTGATATTTATTGGCTAGTTCGAAAATATTCTCTGGTAGACAGAACTGCGCTTATAACATGTTCGGTTAAGGGCGGGTTCCATTGATTTACACAGAGATCCGCCCAAATGTCAAGACCATACCTTCTTAATAATTGGAAATTTAGTTAGATTATAACAACTATCAATATTCAGTAAATTAAATATTTTGAGGTTAAATTATATTTAAAAGTCATATACACTGTAGAAAGTAATTTATTGCACTTTAGAATTGTAAATAACCAATTGTCCATCACCCAAAAATTTCACCTGGTCCGAACTCAAGGCTTTGCACTGTTTTTCAGAGAATCCACGAAACACTTCCAGGGAAATATTTCGAAATAATTCCGGCTCCAACAATTTCAATTCTGCAGGTTCGATTACTCTCAGTAAAAGGCCAAGTTTTCTAATAACCTTCGCAGTCCACAGTTCAATGCGCGAGATTTGAAACTCTCGTTGCAACGAGGCGAAAATTGTATTTAATTGTCTCTCGTCGCAAGCCCACAGATTATGGAACACTTCGTCGTTAATTTTCCATACTTCCAAAGCATTTAATCCAGCCAAATCAAAGATTGGGAAACCACAGAGTAAGCCACGCATCAGATTAATATGTTTAGGATGCAGAATTTTAGTTGAATTCAATTCCAAGACGTTTTTAAGTTTATAGGCCAAGATGGCTGCTTTACGCCTTGTCAACCCAGGAAAAGTTCCTTAAAAATGATTAAAATCATAGATAGAAGATTAATTAGGAGAAGCTCACCAAGAAATTGCAACATTTTCTGATCAGATATATTCAAATTGTATAAATCATCTTCTGGAATGCTTTCGAATAATGCGTGAGCGTCTTCGAGTATGTTGACGGATATTTTGGAGGCATTTATGTTATCTGTTAATATTCGCCAAAGAATTTGCTTTTTATCCCAAGAAATGTTGATGTTTTTCAAAGTGGGTAGTGATTTCAATACTCGTCCATGTGATATATGTTTTATTTCTTCTATAGTGCCGTTTAGTAGAATATCCAGCAATTTTCGTGATTTTGGAGTGGAAGTTTTTTGCTGGGAGTGCTGATATTTCCTTGTAGTTGGGGTTGATGAGAATTTTAAGGTAGTATTTACTTGGTATTCTTTGTTTTTGGCTTGTAGGTCCTTTTGAAGCTTTTCTAAAGCTTTGATTATGAAGTCCTCATCTTGGACGATGTCGTTCCAGTTCATTTGCTCGATTTTTGCTATTAGTGAGTTATTTGTATTTGTTGTGTGTTGTATATTGGAGAAAATTATAATGAGGGAAATGATAAAATAGGGTGACATTTGGATTAAATATTATTTTGACATTTCGTGATTTCTATCCGCTTTGTACATTTTATGATAAATTGACGGTTAACCTCCGAGCACGTCAGGAGGTTAACTGGTTAAGTTTTGCAGTGCTGGTTGGATTCTCTTTCGGTTTCGTGTAGTGAAATTTGTCGTGTATACAAAGTCTTGGAACTCACCACTTTTTCTGTTGTTGAGAGGTTTTCCTATAAGTCAGGTGAAGGGTACCCGATAATTCCGGGTTACTCGGTTTTCCGCCTTGTCAGTTTCGTGTTAAAGCGAGCTTTTACTTTGTAGGGTTTAATTCGGAGTTTCGTAAAAGTTTCGGTTTCTATGCCAGAATCAGCTGATCTTGAAAGTATCGGGTTCCGATACCAGCATCGACGTTGTTACGTCCCACTACTAGATGATGCTAAAAATTCTGTTTCTTGAACTGGAATCGACGCGTGTGCGCCCCACTACTAGATGATATTAAAAGTTCTGTTCCTTGAACCGGAATCGACGCGAGTGCGCCCCACTATTGCTTGGTTCTGTTTTCAAATCCGAAATCGAAGCGAGTGCGCTCTACCATTGCTTGGTCCTGTTTTCAAACCCGAAATTGACGCGAGTGCGCCCCACTATTGGTTCTGAAGGTTCTGTTTTCAAACCCTAAATCGACGCGAGTGTGCTCCCATTGCGTCGTTCTTTTTTCAAATCCGAAATTGACGCGAGTGCGCCCCACCAATGCTTGGTTTTAGAGTTCTGTTGTCAAAACCGAAACCAACGCGAGTGCGCGAGAGCTTATTGATACTTGACACTAAAACAACAGCGATTAATTGCTACCGCGATTGCGGTCCATAGACATGCATCAGCTCGTGTTTTAACATGTTTATCTGTAGTACTAGCGAACGAAACCTTCAATCTTTCCTCACATTGACCAGTGATTGTATTTCATGCATATTTCGAAAAATGAGAATAGTCATTCTCTTTGAGAATACTTGATAATTGAATTTATCTTTTTCCAAATTTTTGTTTATATTTTTTGTTTTTATTTATATACATTATTTTAGTAGCTAATGAAAATAAAATAACTTGCATGCGTTTAGTCTTTTTATATTACACTAAATGGCGCTGTAAACGATTTTTTGTTCGGATTTTAAACCCGGGCTTTCACAGATAAAACCGTAACAGAATAAACCCGCAGTTTGACAAAACCCGGAGACTCGGCTTTTCCTATTTTTTGACAAGCCTAGTTATAAGTTATATGGGGCCAATTAGGGAGCAAGCGTCTTGTGAACCGCGACCAAATTAATCTATTGTTCTGCCCCAACTGCCTTCTGTGGTGTCCTAGGATATTTATGAACCTAACAACATCCTCTCACTTCCTCGGCTAGTAGGAAATTTTCAAATTTGATCAATAATTTGATTTATAAAAATTGTAAACAAAGAACTTGAACTTTTTAAAATTAAGTGATTATATGAGATGGTGATATTTTTGTTGTTATTTTTGATTTTACTTTCAAAGTTATTTTGTAATGCCTATATTTTCTTATCCCTTTATTGTATTTCTCCCCATTTTTAAGCTCGACAAATGGCATTAAAAGCACACGAAGGTAAAACAGTTATGTACACCGCAATGGGCAGCGAATGGCGACCATTAGGCCATCCACGAAAACGGCGCCCTATACAATCTGTCGTTTTGGACGACGGCATAAGTGAACGAATCGTCGAAGACTGCAAAGAATTCATCGCAAACCCTACATGGTACACAGACCGTGGCATACCATATCGAAGGGGTAACCTCTTAACAAATATTGCACATTTTAAGGTTATTTTCATAACCTTATTCATTTGTAGGTTACTTACTACATGGACCACCTGGATGTGGGAAATCCTCATTCATCACTGCCCTCGCCGGTGATTTGGAGTTCGGCATTTGCGTTCTTAACCTCTCCGAACGTGGCTTAACCGATGATCGCCTCAATCATTTACTCAGTGTAGCTCCACAGCAGACCATAATCTTGTTGGAGGACATCGATGCTGCTTTTCTCTCCAGAGAGGATACAACTCAACAGAAAGCAGCGTACGAAGGGCTTAATCGAGTTACATTTAGTGGATTGTTGAATTGTCTAGATGGCGTTGCCAGTACAGAGGCGCGCATTGTCTTTATGACGACGAACTATCTGAATAGGTTAGATCCGGCTTTGATACGACCCGGTAGAGTAGATGTAAAAGAGTATATTGGTTGGTGTTCACGAATGCAGATTGAAAGGATGTTCTTGCGATTCTATAAAGGTGATGAGTCTTGTAATATGGCGAAGGAGTTTGCTGATAAGGTTATGTTGGCTAAGAGGGATGTAAGTCCGGCGCAAATTCAAGGTTATTTTATGTTTCATAAACTATGCTCTAGCAAAGAAGTGCTTCAAAATACGGATATGATATGGACTTTGTAAATAACTTGTGTTTGTAGGACGTAGTGATACGGGTAATAATTAGTGAGAGTTGAAAATAATTGAAATAATTATCCTAATTATGTTATCCTAACAAGTTGATGGTGCGGGCCCAATTTCTTGAAATGCTTTGTGAGTATTAATAATTTTCATCCGAATATTATAAGTTATTTGCAGTAGTTTCAAACAACCTGAACATATTCTCGATGGTAGATTATCACCTCGACGTGGCTAAAAGAATATGCTTCATTTAAAATATTGCTTTAATGAAGAGAAGATAATTTGCATTGAGCAGCACTGAGTTACTGATGTGATCCTTTTATCAATTCGTGGGCCTTCTCATGCTGAGAAAATTGATGTTATTCGAAAAGAGTTTTTTGGTGAATGCGTGCTCATTTTCCTCCATCTGTGACACCATAGTCGACATGTTAGGGATTGCCACCATCTCGTTACAGTTTGTTAGCTACTACGCTGACAGCATCGGTGATAATAGATCACGTGCGTCAATAGCAGTGCCATCTGTGTTTCAATGTCATCACGCATGCGTAGGATGCTGAGTTAAGTGGGAGAGGTAAACAGTTTTTTAGCTACGCTCACAGTATCGGAGGTAGTAGAGCACATACGTCAATGGCAGAAAGATTTTTGTTTCAATGTCATCACTGTCAACAGTATTTTAGCTACTCTCGCAGCATCGGAGGTAGTAGAGCACATACGTGAATGGCAGTGAAATTTGTATTTCAATGACATCACTGTCAACAGTTTTTTAGCTACTCCCACAGTGATGACATTGAAACACAGATGGCACTACCTCCGATGCTGTGAGCGTAGCTAAAAAACTTTGCCACTCTCCCGCCCGCGCTTCTTGCATTACTTATATACGACTCCCACTGTTCTCCCACTTAACTCAGCATCCAACGCATGCGTGATGATATTGGCACACAGATGGCACTGCAATTGACGTATGTGCTCCACTACCTCCGATGCTGAAAGCGTCGCTAAAAACTCTCACACACACTCGTTGCCGTAGGTAGAATTTCTGAGGTATGCGAAAATGATGAATTTGTAGGAGAGAGAAAAACACATACAGTTGGTTGTACTGTTAGTAGGTTAGCAACAAATTAAATTACATAGATTAATGATGGCATTAGAAGAGTCTTGCCGGAAATTGAATGAAAATCGTAAAATATTTGTTTGCATACAAATAATATTGTTTATAAGTGCTAGTCACACTATTACTAACTTTAAAAACATTAAAAAATATTGCATCGACCGGGAATCGAACCCGGGCCGCCCGCGTGGCAGGCGAGCATTCTACCACTGAACCATCGATGCCTTCTACATACGGGAGAAATTTCCAAGGTTTGTCAACGTCAAGTTAAAGTATGTTAGAGGGCGCTATGGTCGCATATTCTTTTCAATTGTTTTAAAATTTGTTTACTAGCTTTTACTCGACTATTCCTACAGTTTCTACTGCACTGAAAATCAAAAACTACTTAAAATACACTCCACAACCGAAGAACGTAAGTCACTTTTACTAATTTGTATTATTTCATTATGGTCCATTTTAATTAATATGCTTAAGCCAGTATTATATAATTCGAAGTAAATTTAATTAATTTCGTTTAACAGTTTCCAAGGAACCAAACTTAAGATGGCCTTCTCATCTCAATTTTTCAAAATCGATCCTAATAAGAAATCGTCCGGGTCAACGACATTTCTAACAAAGAAAGTCCAAAAATGGATAGATAGCACAAACACCTCAGATTATCTCTCTGAATTGGAGATAATTGAAGAAAGTGATGATATTGAGGAGGATGAGATGGAATGGAATGAAGTTGAACTTCCACTTAAAACACGTCCACGAATTCGCTGCGACTTTGAGTTTATACGCCCTGAAGCTCCTAAAACTCAGAACGTTCCTAAATCTTCCAAAGCTCCAAAACCAAAAATATTCACACCAACGATTTTATTCCACAATATTCCTGAAGAACCTCACCACCGGGAGAATAGCTTCAGTTTGACGGAATGCTCACAGATGTTCACACCATCCTCTTTAAATTCAAGTCACTTTGCGATTTATTCTAATTCTAATGATTTTAATACTTCTTCTAATAGCGTTGACAATTATAATTCTCTCTCCACCGCTCAGAGCTTCTCACAATCAGAGCCACACTCTTCAGAATATGTAAACCAAAGTTTCGTAAGGATCGGCTCACTTCTTGATTCCATACAATCGGTTGTTTCTGAATGTCACAGTGTAGCTGAAGACTCGACCCAGCGTTTGACTCAGATTTCAACATGCTCAGAAAGTAACAAATATCAAGATGTTGATCAATCGTACCCGAGTCAAGACAATTTTACCTTCTACAACAACCTGAGCCAAAATTTAAAGCTTCCATATAACGAAAACTCAATAAGTCTTCTCTTAGCTTTCGAAGAACCTCATAGGTTTATAAAGTTGATCCATGAAGAAAACAAACGCTTTGAAAGTGAGGAAACAATTGAGGATTATATCAACAGTCAAGTCTTAGACTCTCAACAAGATTTTACAATCAAGGTTGACTCAAACCTTGACTTTAACGTGGCTTATAGTTTACCATCCCAAGATATGATGCTACAAAAAGGTTTAAACCGGATTATTCAACAGGAAGACTTTACATGTAATACGGACTATCAAAGACCATCGATGGAGATTGCTAAAGATACATTTACTATCCGCTATCGGAAAATTTTCGCTGAACTAAGCAATGGTGTTGATATGACCAAGAAGTTGAAGATTCTAACGCCCCGAGTAAGTTGGCAGACGACGGTTTACAAAGATGGTGTCCTCTCGCTTCGTCAGGATTTTGAAAGACCTCAAGCTGTACTAAGGACAAGAGGGAATATGGTTCTATACCTTCTTCGAAAGATTAACAGCCTTATGGTACTGAAGACTCAATTAACACAGAGGTCTATCTACTATCAGATTAAGTCACTTTTGGAAGGTCTGAAGAAGAAAATGAAGAGTGAGGTCACCCAAATAAGGGTGTCGGATGCTCTGAGTATTCTCTGTAATATGTTGAATATGCCTTATTGGAACCTGGGAATCTCGTCTACTAGTAAAGGATTGATTTATGGGCCTTTAACACTAACTATTGGCACCACGGACATTCAGTGTAATGCTCAGAATGGGACGACTGTACCGATGGATTTGAATAATCTCAGAATGATTAAATCTGATGCGTATTTTATACTAATTGTTGAGAAGGACACAGTGTTTCAGAAGTTGTTGGTTGATGATTTGCCCAATAAGTTGTCAAGAAATTTTATTATTATAACGGTAGGTTCAAATTTTAGTTGATTTATAGGATAGATTTATAGGTTAAATTTTCATAGGGGAAAGGTTATCCGGATGTTACTACACGACGTCTCTTGAACATCTTATGGAAGTTGTTGGGGATTCCGATGTTTATCGTTGTGGATGCCGATGCTTACGGGGTGGATATCTTCTTGACTTATAAATTTGGAAGTTTGGTAAGTCTTTTCATTGACTATTAAACTCGGGTTTTTAATTATAACATGATACATGAAGTTCTATTTTTATGTAAATCTCGGTCCGCGGTGTTTCTCATTGCGAAGCGCAAACGGGAAAGTTGAATTTAATGAATTAGTCTGGAGTCGGTCTATAAACACGATTTATAAACTGCAGAGATTCTCAATATTTGTTGCTGATGCATTTCTGAGTCAAGTCGTTCTCTCTAACGTCTTCTGGGTCTACCCCTTTTCCCCATATCCTGTTGGTATCCACTTCATTTTTTGTGGAATTCTGTTCTCATGCATTCTACTTAAGTACCCATACCATTTTAGTTGGCTGCTTCTGATGTCTTAACACAAATTTGGAAGCACACAAAAAGCAAATTTGATCATATTTGACTCGAACAGGGTGGCCCGTTTGCGTGTCCTGTTTGTTCCTAGGTTTGGAAGATTTACAAAGTTGAAATTGGGAGAATAGACATTGAAAAAAACATTAAAGAAATACAAAATCTAATACATCTTAATTGTGGCATGGACCGCCACAATAGCACTCAATATATATGATATTGAGTGCTTACGTGAAAAATTTAAGTTCTTCAAAATTTCGCGGAATGCTTTTGGTGGTCTAGAGACAACATTCCTTGTACTGTCACCAAAACAATGTACATTTCCATGTTCCATCATTTCAGTCCTCTATTGAAAATATTGTTTTACGCTTCTTGCTCCGAGACTGGTGCAGGTCTAATGTACCTCCAGATCGGCAACCATACTGTATTGCATAGCAGGTCTACTGTTACATGTTGTTGCCTTTTATTACACTTGGGACCTTGGATATTTGGTCTTCAAAAAATGGAGGCACATAACCGAGACCAATCATGGCTGTTGGCATACATGAGGCTTCAAATTATCTAATGACCTAAATTCAGTTTGACCGGTGGGTCAACTATTGCTAAGGTGTAAATGCACACGTTTTTTATCTTTTTTGGAGACGTGTTGAAACTGTGCTCTGCTTTCAAGGCGCTCAAATGTGTTTGAAAAATAGTTACTACAAAATATTATTGGCGCCAGCATCTGCTAACGAAATACTCTTTTCTAACTAATTGTAAGTCGATATTTTCATTTATTACAATTTTCTAATGATTTTATCTTAAAAGTGATAACAATTTAACTGATAACACCACAAAAAATGATTAACGTCTTAAAATTCAAAGAATAATCCATGAAATGGATTATTAACAATCAATGTACTTGCTAATATTATAAAAATCTAATTGCATCCCTAATTTGTACTAATTTATGACAACATATGTTTTGTTATGTATTTTTATTTCTATCGTATATTTCATATTGCAAATTTTCAATTTTAGAACCATTGCAACATGTCGCAACATCTGGCTCTTCCAAAATTAAAATGGCTGGGCGTCTTACCTTCTGAGTTGCAGTCCTACGATATAAAAACCCTACCACTTCAAGCAAATGACATCAAGAAACTAAAACTCATGCTAAAACGCCCCTACTTCCAAGAAAACAACAATCCAAGGATCAGTCATGAGATTAGAACATTGATCGCAGGTAAGAAAAAGTGCGAAATCGAAGGTCTCTACAAGAGCAATCTATTCTTTTCTAACGTCTATATGCCGACGAAATTGTACAAACGTTCTTATGTTTAATGTTACATCCTTCTAATTTAAAGAAAAGTTTTAATTTCCGGTTACATAATTATAATGTAATAATTTTTAGTTTTTTTTTTTCAATTATTTGCAAAGAATATTTCATTTTTCATATTAATTATAATTTGGTCTATATCGACAATTTATTATATTTTTAAACATCTTTAAACAAATATACGCAAATAATTCCCCCGAGCCTTAATCTTTTTTCAAGTATGTGTATTCACTTAAGTATACTACAGTAAAACCTGCCGTATACGGAAAGTTAAAGTAGTGGTTTAGTATTTCTAAGTAGTGCACTTTCTTCGGAACTATATAAATCAACTTTTATTAGCATATCCTCTTATCTTTCATAACTTCCGTCTTCCATCAAACTCCCTCCCTCTCGCATACCTCTCGCCAATTCTTAATTCATTCCCATGCATTCTCCTGCTAAATGCTAAATGCTCCCAAAGATGAGATACCTCCAAGTATCCTCTCTCCTTCGAACCACACCTTGCACGTGCCAGGGTAATTTTTTCCGTCGCTCCTTTTCCTATGCAGCCAATATATTCCGGTCTCCTCCCCACAGTTTGTACTGCCTGGTATCCTGGGATATAGGCGCTTCCCTTAATGTGGCTCTGCCTAATTTGCTCCTCTACTTCCCGGACTCTCACCCTCATTACCCCATTCTCCCGTAACTGCCTCACCGCCGGCGTCGTCTCCAACAACCCGCCCGCCTCATATAACTTTCTTCTCTCTCGCCCCCATGCATTCACCCTAGCACTCAATACTGTCATCCAAACCTGCCTCACCAATCGCTCTTCTTCCATTCTCACTAGTCTTTCCTCATGCCTTATTACTCTACATTTAGCCTCCCATACTACACTCAGTATTCGGAACTAAAGTGGGTCATTTGGAATTGGCAAATGGGTCACTAGGTGACCAGCGAGCTGACTTCTGCTTGTAACTTTCTTACAGGCTTCACAATTAGTTAAGTCTGACATGCATAAGGGAGAATGTGAGGAGTTAATGGGTGCCGGTTGATTATGAGTGATTGAGTATTGTGTTGATTTATGGACACAGTTTATTCACAGAAGGATACGAAAAGTTTAACAACACACAACAAAGAGTACAGTGCCAATCGCGAGGTAGTAGAAGAGATGTTGTCAGTACGAAAGCAGAGAACTAAGTCCCGAGACTAGGAAAAGAAAACACAGTGCAGTCTCGGGTGTAGAAAAGGTCCGTCCAGAAATTGGCGAACGAAAGAAGTACATGCAACGGTTAGTTTGGTAGGCTTAGGACGAATATTTGGTTAGTGGAACTTTTGGAGAAACACATGTTGGAAGAGAGATATAGAAAGGTAGTTGAAGAAACACAAATACTAAATCTACAGGATGTCAAAGTGTGGCGAGGAACGCAACAAATGTTTTTGCAACTAGACGCCACGCAATCGGGCATAGCCCATTGACGGGCGAGAGGAAAGGGTTCTTGTCATGGATTATCCATTAGGTACTAGGGGCTCGAACTTGTGGAAGATTGTATACATTGCATGCATTAACAGTATTTAATGGATAACTCCGGTTTAATCTTGTTCCGCCTGCTATTAATATGATTTATACATAAGTACACGTTGGAACAAACATTTTTTTAAACATGAAAAAAACCGAAATTTTCTAACGTTGGTGCACTTTCTACCAGTGGTACTCACTACGCCCATGCCTCTAATAACAGTGTGCGCAAAATCGCTGTTCCACTCTTGTACCGCTATAAACAAGTTGTTAATCTCATCAAAATCTATATTTCAGCAAGAACCACAATTATCACAAAAACCACATGTAAAATACAAAAAGCAATTTTATTTTCTAATTTGTAACATTGTCAACACCACTCGAAAATACAATGCAAAATGAAATATCCTTCAGTAAATGTTTTATTTCGAGTAATATATGCTTTTTGTAAGAACATCTTTACAAAACACCAATCTGCAAAATACACATAAATACAGCAATATTTAACAATTGCAATCAAGGATATCCGTCAAAGTAAAAATGATAAAAGTAACATGATCTCCTTTTCCTTGCCGTCTTCACGCTAAAATTAATCCTTCGCCTTCTTGGCCTTGGGGCTATCCCGGTTAAAGTTACCCTTTCGCTTCTTAAACTGACCGGGCTTCTTGCGATTATTACGATTCTGTCGTTCATGCTTCCATGCCACATAGTATTTCTTCTCCTCCTCGTCGGTGGCAAGCTCTGCTTTGAACTCAAACTCGCCAACAGTGAAAACACCGTCGGTCAATTTACCCATAAACGTTTCACCTTCACCCTCTGTGCGGAAACGGAGATGACCCTCGGTCTTCCCCGACTTGAAATCCACATGTGCCACCTCAAACTCAGCAACCTCCTTCACCTTATTCTTGATATCGTTCCAATTCAACCTCTCGGCGATTGTGTTTCCGGTGAGTTTCACCACAGTCTTGCTGGGAAATTCAACAGGTTCATCAGCTGGTTTATCGCTTGATTTCTTGTCCTTTCGTTGCTTTCGTGTTTCGAATTCGGCCTTCTTCTCGGCGATGAATGCCTCCTGCGACATTTTCTGCAAGCTGGTTTCGTTGTATTTGATGGATTCTGCTTCGAGGAACTTCTTGCAGTCCTCTTCGCTTTTGAAAATGACGTTGATGGAGCCTTTGAAGATGCTGCTGTTGGTGGCCTTGTCTTTGTAGTGTCGCATTTGGATGGAGTCGATTTCGCCGTGAGTTTTCATGAAGGTCATGAGTGTATCGAAAGTATCGGCTTTGTCGAATCCTTTTACATATGCTGAAACGAGAAACAAGGTGATTTAACAAGTATAAATAAGGGTATTTTACTATAAATAAGGGTATTTTAGTATAAAACAAGATTGCAATATTGAAGTTATATTATGTTACCATCAAATTTTAGATTCAAAATTAGGTTAACCAACAAAGTTGAAGACCTGTACTTTTTACAAAAAATGGCATCGTCTTAATAAAATTGAGGTTACGTCTAAAAACTAAATTGTAGGTTAATTGAACAAAAGATAGAGATTTTAAACAAAAATGAATCTTTAATAAAAGTGAAAACTTGCAAATTTAGAAGAAAAAAGTGAGGTTAACTTCAATAAAAGCAAATATACCTGAACGTGGTAACAATGCAGCACTCCATTCCTCGGATGTGAGATTCGGCAATGGATTCTCAGCAGAACGACGCAGTTTCTCCTTATCTTCGCTAATTTCAATCAATTTAGCGTTAGACTTGCCGATGGCGTCCACAATCGCTGCCTTATCCTTCGATAAGTCGGAGAGCCGCTTGAAGGTTAGCAGTACATCGAGCGGCACCCAGCCACCGTCGTTTTTCTCGATGGTTTCCTTGAGGAATTTGTCGCGTGGCAGGTTGATGTCGCCGAAGTAGTACTCCAGCTGCGTGATGATCTTCTGCTCCAGGTCGTTTGCCATGGCTACGAGCACTGCAGGAAAAACGACGAGTGAAAACACGTGGTTTCCGGACGATACGTTGCTCGTGGGCTACAACGAGGTTAAGTGTTTGGAGAAGCAAATAAGCGCCGCGGCGAAACCGTTTGGAATGGGAGCGAATTCCTTGCATTTCGTTCGAAGTCGTTAGGAGGGGATTTTGGACTACCGCGCCATCTGTTAATTTTCTGGAAAGGTTTGTATATTTAAAGTTGCCTATGTTGATTGTAGATGTCGCGGTACCTACGCGATCATGGTAGCACATAATGGCAAAATGAGGAACTAAAACTTGAAATTCAAACTTTGTTCTATAATATTTCAAAATTTACATATGATATAATGCCCATTCTCTCATTAAATATAGTTTGTTTTGATATACACATGTTGGGTAATTATTGATAAATATATTAGTGAAACAGCTATTCCGATTAATTGTTTAGAGTATATGTTGAAGATTTGTTGAAGTACAGTCCATTTATGAAAGAGGGTTTTGAAAGCATAAAATACATATATTTTCGCGTTACCGACATAATACAAACAAGGCACATTATTATTTTAAATAATAAAACATTATTTTATTATTATCTATTTCTATATTTTGCAGATTATCACAAAAATAAATTATAACTATATTTTCTGGCACACTTTACCATTTGAATTTCTATTTGACAGCCGTCAAACCCATTCGAATGATATATGCTACCCAACTTTCAGATATATTAATTTTTTCAACAATATCTCTTAGCAAATTTTATATGATAGAAAAAATCATAATTAGAGTGAATATCATAGTATTATGTTTAATTCAAAATGTCATTATTGTATCAAACATTTCACCGTAATGTTAATTCAATGTCAAAACAAAATTCAAAATTTACTGTGTAATATTGCAATTTCACAACAATAACCAAAGTATTTTTTAATAAATCTTTAAAAATCTAAAAAAAATCACAATATAAATAATTATTAAAATTACAGAGTAATCTAGAAACTAGAGCGTGAAATACTCGAATATATGCAACAGATGAGATACAACCGTGAACCACTGACGTATCATTGTCAGACAAACATAAATCAGCTGTACACGACTCGAAAACACACAAATTGCGATTTAAATGAAACGGTGACGAAAGGTACACGCAGCAGTCAAATCTCGGCCTCGTCGCCGCAGAATTGGAATATGGAGTGCGTCGAGGAAAACACTGTGCCGTGGGCATATCTGCCACAACCAGTGCTCTATCAAATCTTCCACTATCTTGACTACAAGCAGCTGGTGAACGTTGGCACAGTCTGCAAGAATTGGTATCATGCTAGTCGTGATGAATTCCTTTGGCGTCGATTATTCTACATTAATTTTAAAGTTGATTCTTCCGTACCTATTATGCAAGGTTTGTTTTTTTACCTTACGTCTTCTTCACTTGAGTTTTTACTGCATTTTATCTTGTGATTATTACTATATTCTATTCGAAATTGTCTAAATTTATGTTTAGGACAAATGTGGTACAATGAATTCAAGAGATTGTGCTATCATATTCCATTGATTCAAACCGAGACGCTGAGAAATCATGGAAACGAGGTGCTGCATGTGAGTTTTTCGCATAATGGAAAATATTTCGCGACTTGTTCCAAGGATGGGACAGTTTTGGTAGGTTTCTGATGGAGTATTTTCATGAGGTTACTGTTTTCTGGAGTTTATTAATGATTTTTCTTGGTTATACAGTTATGGAACTCAAATTATCCAGCTACTATTAAGCACTGTCATGATATGAAGGAGTTTTCATGGAAGTATACGCAATATTCACAGTTTAACGAGACGGATACGCTGTTATTGGTGTCTGGCGTTCATTTTGGTACGCCTCACAGTACATCCGGGGAAATTGCAGTTTTTTCTATTCATGGTAAGTCTACGTTATGTATATATTAAGAAGAATTACATTTTAGATATACCTAAACACATTTTCTCTTTTAATAAGACGAAGCTTTCCCAAATTTTCATAATTCGATTGCTAACATTCGCACCACGAAATATAGAGATCTTCAGATATGTTGAAACGCACATTTTAACGACAATAAGTCTTTTAAACACATGTTTTCCTTTATTGCGAAACTTATCCAATATTTCAGAGATCGCATACTAACTTTGAAAGTTTTTATTTAACAAATATGTTCTTTAAACATATCTAAACCTGAACTATCGAAGATAGTGATTTCCCGATGTTTTTAAAAACACTTTTTACCGAAGAAAGTCGTTTAAACACACCTAAACACGTTTTTTCTGATAATTTACCGAAACATTTAAAAGATTTCAGATTTTCTTAAAATTTAGAGAAAATTTCGCAAAATTTAATAAGTCGCATATTAACTTCCGAATCATCAAATATAGCGATCTCCCAATTTGTTTAAATGTACTATTTCGCGTAAATGACTCGTTTAAACACTTCTAAACACAGTTTCTCCTATATTATAGTAACAATAAGTCGTTTAAACAAACCTAAACATATTATTCTTTTATATTTTTGCCAGACTTGTCCACTAACTTTATTGAAAATGTTATTTATTAACTGTGGTAATATCAATTTCAGACGATTTTAAATTACAATGTCGAATTGTAAGCAAGCCTTACGACATCTTCGGTACATGGTACAGTGATCAACTTCTTTTATCCGGCGATTTACACTGGTTGGCCCACCTAATAAGCACATCAGTGTTACGTCTGAACAAAGCCTCTCAAGAAGTCGACTCTGAGCACCTACAAATCATGACAACAATGTACAAATTTTACAATCGCAACGCAAGCTCCGTGCGCAATATCATGATCGCCAACTGCTTGCCAAACTCTGAAAATGCCGGCCAACCGATGGACGTCGACTGCGACACCGAGAAGCAGTCAAATCGTCTAGAACGTGGAAACCCACCGAGCCATCGTGAAATCGAATACTTCTCACAGCGACACAATCAAGGTAAGCGTAACTTCCTTTTCCTATGTATAAATATTTTATTTTTTCCGTTTTCGAAATCTGTAAGATTGTGGCGTCGCTGTTTACTGTTTAGCTGCAGGCAGCTCGCAAGGATGGCAGTACAACAGCGACGGCGTTGATTATGACTCGCCCATTACTTACAATGCAGATTATCGCGACGCCGAGGTGCAGTATCCACAGATTAGCGATGAGAGTGATAGCAGCGATAGTGACTTCGAAGAAGACGATGGCCATCGTGAGGTGAGCGTTGAGAGTATTAACGAACCGTCATCGGAGGCATCGTTGGATTGTGTTAGTTGTGATAACGAGATGGTAGTTGAAAATGATAAGTATTTGATATTTACGACTGGATTTAAGACTTATACACCACATCAAATAGGTGAGTATTGATTTTTTATAGCCATATAAATTAAGGCTTTGTCATATTGTTCCTCAAGTATTTGTTATTTTCAATTTTTTGAATGTTGCTATCGTTTTCCATTTTTGAGGTTAAGTTTTTATCAATTTAGACTCTCAGGTTAAGTTAATCTATTCATTTGTCTGGACAACTAAAGTTTTTCTGAGTTTTGAGGTTATATTATATAATTTTTTAAATATTTAATTGGATAGAAGGTATTTAGGATCCATCAAAATGGTATAAGTTTGTTCCTAGTTGTTGTAAATTATGCATGCTTATTATACTTTATCATACTTTATTGATTATAATATAGATATCTATGATAAGTTAGGTGGCCGACAAAGTTTGGTAATTATCGTTATTTTGGGTATCTATAAGTATCATATTGATCGGTACATTATGATTCGAAATTTTTACAAACAATGACACTCAAGTTTAAGTAAAGTAGCATACATGTTGGTTAGTTTACTGTCTGATTCCAATTTCTTGTATATAATAGTTTATTCATTTAATTTATCATTTCTTAGGTTTCAAGCGCATAAAACCATTCGTGTTTCCAAAACTAATGGATCCAGGGTTACCGTTAAAAGAACGCTTGCAGCTTCGAGAAAAGCGTAAAGAAATGCAGAAAATCGCACCGCCTGCTGAGCCCGACTGGTTGGACTATGACTCCGTGTGTGATAAATTCGATAAAATCGACCACTTGATCGATTTGCATGGTCATATTATAGGAATGGGACTAAGTCCAGATCATAGGTGAGTTTATTTTGCATTCTCTCTTTTTCTAATCCTAAAGAATATACGGATGTCAAAAAAGTATCGGTAAAGACAGATATCGATATTTCAGGCATCGATAGTATATGTACCTTATATTTCGATACTTTTGCCAATGAACGATTTCTCCGCGATCGATGCGAATCTAAAAAAACATTGAAAATATCAGTTGAAGATAATTATTTATCTTTTCTAGATATCTCTACGTAAATAGCAGACCATGGCCAGAGGGCTACACAATCTCCCATCCACTAGATCCTCCACCAATTGCACAAGAAATCGACATTCACGTCATCGATTTGGTCACCCTAAAACGCGTTGGGACAATGCTACGAGCTCATAAAGCCTACACACCCAACAACGAGTGCTTCTTCATCTTTCTGGACGTGTGCAATGAATATGTAGCCAGGTAATTGTCTTATAGGTTATAATCCTAGGAAATACATACAAAATCCAAAATTATCTCACAGCGGAGCTGAAGACAAACATGGCTACCTGTGGGATCGACATTACGGCGTATGCCTAGCAAAGTTCCCACATCATGACGTCGTCAATTCGGTGGCGTTCAATCCCAAGGATCCAGAGATGCTCGTCACCACATCCGATGACTATTTAATCAAGGTATGGCGTTCGCGAGCCAAGGTGCATAGTTTGGGTATCGATACGACGGACGTCCCGGAGGGTATCGAAATTCGTACATCGCGTAAATCCACGCGTCAAGAGAACGCCTAGAAAACGTCCACCTTTTTACCTGAACCTCGCCGACCTGAAGATTATTTAAAGCAAAGACAATTATGTACATGTTGGATTATTATCGTGTACAGAGTATTTTATTTATATTGATTTATTGCGATTATTGTAGAATTATATTTGAGTTCTATAAGCGCACAGATGCGTGTGTATGCGAATTTCAGTATCGTTGTGTGTTACTAACGAACGCGTGATTATTTATTAGTGAAGGAAAGTGAATTTATTAAATGCAATAATAAATTAATCAAATGAAAAACTGTCCCAGGAGTTTGAAGATAATTTAACGCTGAATGGATTTCTGCATGGTTTATATGATAAAATAATTTTTTATACGATGTATATGTTAATTACCCAACATTTGGGCATGAACGGGTATATCAAAGCAACCAAATGTGAAAGCAAGAATTTCTTAATTTTTAATATGGGTGGCGATATCTATTGACTGATGTATAAAGTTAAACTACATTAGGAATACAGATTTCTTCTTGAGCTTTTTAACTGAGCTTTGTGATTTTACTATTATCTAAAAGATGGCGGTGCTGGATGTAAGTATTATATTACAATAAAAGACTCGCATTTAAGAAGTTTTATTGTTTATTTTCCTTTTCTTACAAATTTCGACCCGTACAATTACATTACATTAGCCGTATAGAGAATGTTCTCTTTGATAAACTACCATTTTTGGTAAGTTCCAAAACATTTGTTAAATTGTTGGTATATTGGTCTAGTAGTTAAAGTTTGTGATTTGTGCTTGGTCGCAGTGGGTTGGGTTCTGGCGTGCGGGTTGGGAGGCCTTTTTTTCGAATTTTAATTCTTAATAAAACCAAAATTTTTGATACTATTGTAAAATTTTCAGAAAGTACAAAGAGGTAATGTTGAATTTGCTATTGTGAACTGAATTATATTACGATAAAAGACTCTCGCATTTAAGAAGTTTTATTATTTATTTATTTATTTTTTTAAATTTCGATCCGTACAATTACATTACATTGCCTTATAGAGAATGTCCTCCTTCATTTTGTACCCTTTTTGATATCTTCCAAAACACCTTCTGGGGTGTTAGGATATTGGTGTAGTGGTTAGGACGTGGGGTTTGTATTTGGCCGCGGCGGGTTCGATTCCCGTCTGCGGAGGTATCTTTTCTTTCGAATTATATTTTAATCATACGTTTTAGCAAAATAGAATGGTCAACCGCCGCTTCGCGGCGGTGCTTCGTTTTCTCCGCGGGTTGCAATCTTATAGTTCGCCGCTTCGCGGCGAACTTCACCCGAGTCACGACTCACAAGCACCTATTTGACAGGAAAAGTGCACGACCCCGTCGGGGATCGAACCCCTGCTGTCCTCTGATTCTCTTCCATCCACTCTACCACTGTACCACTTGGGCGGCATACACCTGGCCGAAATTTTAGAGATTAAAATGAACACATTTTCACGAGCTCTCGCCCCGTCGAGTGAGAAAAAATGGACGATCCGACCGGGCTGCGATCTTCTTATTGGCATCCATTGGCCCTACCACCGTACCACCTAGGCGGCATACACCTAATCGAAATTTTAGGATTTACAATGAAAACATTGTCATATTTATAGTTTAAAATATACAGAGAATAAGATTTCGATATTTTAAAATAATGTGTACGAATTGGAATTTGTAACAAATGAAAAATAAATAATATAACTTCTTAATTGCGCGAAAGACTTTCATTGTAATAAAATTTATTTAAGTAATGTGAAAATA
>JAODAC010001729.1:0-37528 GCA_027575185.1 Mimaenictus wilsoni | reverse complement strand
TTTGGAGATCTGAGTTGACCATAAAAGTGAATTTATGGTTTTTGTTACGTGGCGTCCTTGCTGTATTCTTCTTCGGAATAAGATTCGAACTTACCCTTAATCACATAACCTCATATTATAAAGAACCAAGCGCCAATTGTCATAACCTAGGAATTAATTTCCAATCTACAAATCTATAGAATACGAAACTAAAATTGACTCTATTTTACGAGGGTATCCTTTTCGGTTCCGCTAAATTTCCGATTAACATTCCAGTACATAAACCTAATGCCTCGTAACCTCAAAAATTCCATCGCCGAACAGCCGCCATCCTAACAATTCTAACCTCAATAATTTTATTTGTTTTCACGCGGCGAATACGAGCACGTTGCAAACATGAAAATTTAGCGCAGACATCAAATGCGCTTAGCGCTTTAAGCTGCCGCGGTCGGCTGCAGTTTTAATTATTGTTTCATAACGCCCGGACGAAATGCAAATCGAATTGCATTGTTTACCGTGCACGCGATGTTGGGCTAAGAATAGTTGGATTACGGCACTGCGGGCGGAAAACAAACCGGCGCGAGCGCTTATATATGTATAATGGAAAACCGCGAAATGTTTTCGGAAAAGTCGCACGCAAAGAAAACGAATAAAATATTATTTATAATTTTGCACTTTATGGGATGCTTGGAATATACAGATTCGCTACGGTTTACGCTACGTGTGTTATTTGTTCGCTGGCGACAACATGGCGCCACGGCGATTTGTTCTACTTGCTGCTTTGAACATCCTTTTTGAAGTGCTTTTCTTTATGCTTCCGTTTTTTCGCACTGTTAACGAAAATCATGCAGTTTTTGTTGTTGGGCTTGACGTTGACTTCTTGCTTCTTCTTTTCAAGCATGTATCTCAAGAGAGGAGTGAGGCTCTCCTGTTTTTTGGTAGGGGATCGGGTGATTTCGACATGTGGACTGGGGACGGTTGAGGGCTCGTTGAGATTCTCGAGGAATTTTTGATAGTAGGAATCGGATTCGATGGTGTTTGTTAGGGTGTCACGCCATTTGCTTTTGCGAACTCGGATCACTTTTTGGTTAGGGGCGATTTCGGCACGATAGGGTGGTGGGCATCGTTTTAGAAAGGTTAGCAAAGCGTTCGAGGAGTTGAAGTTTAGGTAGGCTACAGTTGGACGAGGAAAACTCTCTTTCTTCAGGTAGAAGTGGTTGGTACTAGGTGGGTTTAGTTGTTCAAAGAGGAGAGTTGAGGAAATATTTGAGGGTATTCCTCGAACTATTGCCCGTGTTGGTTGACGATTTGAATCTTTCATTTTTACTGCCAAATAAATTGTGCCAAATCAGACAGTCGTACCTACCCGAATTATCAAGTTACAATGACGTACTTCAAAATACCTTTATTCAGATTTGGTGGTATTTGCTATGGTGTCACGTCATTAGCTTTTACGTAGTCGGTTCACTTTTTGGTTAGGGTCGATTTCTTCTCCTTGTACTAGTCTCCTCGCCATAACCATCCTCCCACACTTTTGCATACTCCTTTCAACCTTACAATCAATACCTTGGGCCCATTCTTCCCTCAATCCCATACATTAATTTGCCATGTGCTCCCTCGTATCCACCCCATTCTCACACATCTTTCATCTCAAGTATTCTACACCAATCCATTTCTTTCGCCCTCGTTCCTCGTTCCACATGTCGCTCAACCATTTGGTCTTATTAACATTCACCAGGTTGAAGAAATATTAGAGGGTATTCCTCGGACTATTGCCCGTGTTGGCTGATGATTTGAATCTTTCATTTTTACTGTCAAATGAATTGTGCCAAATCAGACAGTCGTACCTACCCTAATTAACAAATTACAATGACGTACTTCAAAATACCTCTATTAACTTGACATTTAATCGGAATATTGTTTCAGAATTGTACAGGATGTGCGGATCCAATGCGGAGCCCCACACGCTTCTGCTCATGTGCAGGAATCAAAGGAGATGTTGGAGACGTTGGCAGACCTGGTTTTGCCGGTAATGCCGGTGCTTATGGTGATATAGGTGCCCCTGGGCCCATTGGACCAAAGGGAGAGAAAGGAGCAATGGGAGAATATGGAGCTATGGGAGACAAAGGTCTAAGAGTGAGTCTATTTCTATTCCTTTACTTCAATTTTCTCTGATCTATTATTAACTAATTTGTATTGTCTTAAAGGGTGACGAAGGTGAGCAGGGTAGTGTTGGTCAGCCTGGACACCCAGGGGTTCCTGGCGCACCAGGACTCCGTGGTGCCTCTGGGCTGGATGGCTGTAATGGAACAGATGGACAAATGGGTATTCCTGGTACCTATGGTTATCCTGGTGTTCGTGGCGACCCTGGTGACTTTGGTCCGCCAGGGCCATCGGGTGAACCTGGAGAGGGTGGTGGTAATTCCATCGGTACTAAGGGTGAACGTGGTATCTCTGCTGCTGATGGTCCGCCTGGTTATGAAGGACCTCGAGGACCTGTCGGGCCGCCTGGCATGTTTGGACCCCCTGGTGATGAGGTACGTTTTATAACCAGTTGAATCGTCATCCTTAAAGTTTAAACTTGATTCAATAGGGTTTCCCTGGTCACAAAGGAGCGATGGGTGCACCTGGTGAGCCTGGTGAGACGAAACAGGGTCTTAAAGGTTGGATTGGAGACGATGGTGATAAAGGTGAAACGGGTGAACCCGGCGAGCAGTTAGATGAACCCTCCGAACTTAACAATAACGTGACCTACGAGGAGTTGAAAGGTCCTCCGGGTTTTAAAGGTTATCAGGGTGAATTTGGCGAACGTGGTAAAATTGGAATGCAAGGAGAGCGTGGTCAGCTAGGTCGTCAAGGACTACCGGGAATGAATGGCATGAAGGGGGAGCCCGGTAGCGATGGGCCACGAGGAAAGCAAGGCAAGGTTGGTGTTCATGGACCAAGCGGGGAAAAGGGAGATAAAGGCGCTCCCGGTTATGCTGGTGTTTCGGGCACGGATGGATCAAAAGGAGTTCGTGGTGAAGCAGGTCGCTCTGGCATTCCTGGTGTCCAGGGAATGGAGGGCGAACCTGGATTGTATGATGAAACTCTGGATGAATCACCTATGGGTGTTCTTGGCAAACAGGGAGATATTGGTTTGCCCGGCCCAATGGGTTTGACTGGTATCCCCGGAAGCAATGGATCTCCTGGACCAATTGGACCACCCGGTCTGCCAGGCCCGAATGGATTACAAGGACCGCGCGGAAGGAAAGGAGCTTCCTTTAAAGGTGAAAGAGGTGATGACGGCATCAAAGGACATCCTGGACCACCTGGATTAAGTGGTCCTCCAGGTCCAATTGGTCCTACTGGTGAAAAAGGTTATCAAGGTATAGACGTCACTGGTCCCCCCGGACCTGATGGAATTCCAGGTCAGCCTGGTATTGGTGGACCTCCTGGTGATCGAGGAGAATTTGGTTCGGATGGACCAAAAGGTTTTCCTGGTATGGCTACTTCAAAGATACGTGGTCCACAAGGAGAAGTCGGTAAACGAGGGTTACCTGGACCAGATGGAATTGATGGAATTCCTGGTCAGGATGGTGTGCCTGGAATGAAGGGAAGACGGGGCGATGATTGTCCTTATTGCCATTCTGGTGGTCCTGGTGAAAAGGGAGATATGGGAGAAGCGGGCCGCGTTGGATTGAATGGATTCCAAGGGTATGCTGGTTTACCTGGTCCAAGAGGACCTAAAGGTGAACATGGTAAACATGGACCAGTTGGTATTCCTGGTATTGCAGGAACACCCGGTAATACAGGTACTGAAGGTGCACCCGGCCTACGTGGACGTAAGGGTATTATGATCTTCCCGGCAAATCCGCAGACCGAAGCTGCTCAGAAAGGTGAACGAGGTTTTCCAGGTCGTCAAGGTGCCACCGGTGATGCTGGAATTAATGGGTGGCGTGGACAACCTGGTTTACCTGGTTTCAAAGGAGAAAGAGGTGATTATGGACGTCCAGGAATGCCTGGGCGAGATGGTCAACATGGATTGGATGGTTTGCCTGGACTACGTGGTGATTCAGCTAGTATTGCGAAAGAATTTCTTCAGGGTGAGAGTGGATTAAACGGTTACAGTGGTGAGAAAGGCGACCAGGGTGACACCGGACTTGCAGGTGAACAAGGTGACAGCTCTGAATTTACTGCAAATTTCACTGGAGATATGGGAGTTAAGGGAGAAGTAGGCGAACGAGGTGATACAGGATACGCAGGATTCAAAGGAGAACGTGGTGCGAAAGGTTGGCCAGGTTTGCCTGGTAACCCTGGACCTGCTGGAGCCACTACACAAGGTCCAAGTGGTTTGAAGGGCCATCCTGGTTTGAGAGGAAATCAAGGTGCAGCAGGTATTCCAGGTAAGCCTGGTAAGCGTGGTCAAGCAGGATTTAACGCTATGGATGGCCAAAAGGGTGCAAGAGGTGATCCGGGTTTAAGTGCACTTTATGGTGAAATGGGACCATCTGGAAGATTTGGACAGAAGGGAGAGCGTGGTATTGATGGTCCTGAAGGCATCACTGGATTGCCAGGAATTCATGGTGGAAAGGGCGCTAAAGGTGAAAAGGGAGCTCCCGGAAGGTTCGGTACGGATGGACCTCAAGGATACAAGGGACAAATGGGTATTATTTTGGGAGGTATGCCAGGTGCTCCCGGCTTGCCAGGAGTCCCCGGAAGGTCAGGGTTGTCAGGAGAAATTGGAATTCAAGGAGAGGATGGACCAACAGGCGAAGCGGGAATTCCAGGTATACGTGGTGATATTGGATTGCCAGGTATTCCTGGAATGCAAGGCGATGCTGGCTTACCAGGATACGTTGGCCGTCCAGGATTAAGGGGACGTGATGGTATTCCTGGACGACCAGGCGAACCTGGTAGTTTCGGAAGGTCTGGGCCGGAAGGTGAGCAAGGTGAACGTGGTATCACTGGTTTTCAAGGAAGTAGAGGTTTGCGGGGTGATATGGGATATCCTGGTCAACCGGGATTAGAAGGTATGCCTGGCTATCCAGGAGAACGAGGTGATATTGGTTTTACTGGATTTAAAGGAGCTAAAGGCGAATCAAGCTTTAGCGGAACCAAGGGTGACTTTGGCGAACCTGGTCTTGCTGGAATGATGGGACGTGCTGGTGCAGCCGGTTACGATGGCATTAAGGGTGAGAAGGGTAATCCCGGACAAACCGTATTTGGACAAGTTGGTGAAAAGGGTGAATATGGTAATCCTGGTCAAACTGGATATCCTGGTCTTCCTGGTACAAAGGGTGAGGCAGGCGAGTTTGGCTACATTGGGCCAAAGGGTATTCAAGGAGAAGTTGGAACGCCGGGTCTAAGAGGTACCCCAGGTCGAAATGGCTTGAATGGATTTAAGGGAGAAAACGGTGAACAAGGAGGTCCTGGAGTCATTGGCCCCAAAGGAATGCAAGGCATGAGTGGAGAACCAGGTATAATGGGAAGGCCAGGTCTGCCCGGAGACGTAGGAGCTACTGGCGAGATTGGTTTGATTGGAGGTATTGGTAGGAAAGGAGAACAAGGATTACCTGGCCCCGTATCCTTTGGATTTGCGGATAAAGGAGATGTAGGAGATCAAGGTATGCCCGGTTTCCCTGGACCTAAAGGACCTGCAGGTGATGTAGGCTATCCTGGTATGATTGGCTTTAAAGGAGAACGCGGTGCTTTTGGGCAGGCTGGAATGCCTGGTGACTTTGGTTTGCCAGGTATAAAGGGTTATCCAGGTGCGCCAGGAATAGCAGGATTGCCAGGTATGCCTGGACAAAATGCGGAGCCTGGTGATCAAGGTGCAGGTGGTTTTCCCGGTTTGGATGGCTTAAATGGTAGATCAGGCCAAAAAGGAGCTCCTGGAGATTATGGCGCTGAAGGACTACCAGGTATTCCTGGATTAGATGGAATTGGCCTCCTTGGCATTAGGGGTATGAAGGGTGACATTGGTTTGCCTGGTCTGACAGGTGAAAGCGGCAATACAGGTATGCCTGGATTCGACGGACGTCCTGGTGCTAAAGGTGCAAAAGGTATAACAGGCGATGCAGGCTTCGCAGCAAGTAGTTCGAAGGGTGAAATGGGTGAAGTTGGTTATCCTGGTGCCCCAGGTATCTCGGGTTTCCAGGGTGAGCAGGGAACGATGGGAGCTCAAGGATTACCAGGCCTTCCGGGAAAGCAAGGACTGCGAGGTTATCCCGGAGATAGAGGTCTGCCCGGCATTGATGGTTTACTCGGTTACCGAGGAATGAAGGGTGAACGTGGTGATACACAAGGTGGGTGGTTAGCAGGCATGCAAGGTGACAAGGGTGAGCCAGGTTATGACGGTTTGCCAGGATTACAAGGACCAACTGGGCGACCTGGTGAACCTGGCAAAAGAGGTTTACCAGGCTTGGAAGGACTTCCAGGAGCTCCAGGTATTGCTGGATTACAAGGAGCAAAAGGTGTAATTGGAGATACTGGTGCTCGAGGTCTAACTGGAGTTGCTGGCCCACCAGGTTTCCAAGGAGAAAGAGGAAATCCAGCACCACCAGGTAGGCAGCCACCAAGCAGAGGATTCTTCTTTGCACGACATTCGCAAAGTGAGCAAGTCCCAGTTTGTCCTGTCGGTACATCAATGATGTGGCAAGGATTTAGTTTCCTCAATGTTGTTGGAAATACATATGGACATGGGCAAGATTTGGGATCACCGGGTAGTTGCCTGACTAGATTTAGCACCATGCCGTATCTATCTTGCAATATTCTCAATGTTTGCAACTATGCCCAAAGGAACGATTACAGTTACTGGCTAACCACTTTGGAACCGATGCCAATGACGATGACTCCGATTCCTGCTGAAGAAGTCCGGAAGTACATTTCACGATGTACGGTTTGTGAAACCAGCACTAAGGTGATGGCAATGCATAGCCAGAGTATGATTGCACCTCAATGCCCATACAACTGGGAGTTGATGTGGGAAGGTTACAGTTTCATTATGGTAAGTTTCATTTCAAACTTCTCCTGAACGGATCTAATTAAGTTTCTTTGCAGCATACTGACGTTGGTGCAGAAGGCTCAGGCCAACAATTGGCATCACCAGGTTCGTGTCTTGAGGAATTCCGTGCGAGACCGTTCATCGAGTGTCAAGAGAAGGGACGATGCAATTACTATCCAACTGCACTCTCGTTCTGGATGACTGTCATTGAGGACCGACACATGTGGTCCGGTCCACCCTCACAAACCATCAAACCGGGAATGGACATCACTTCAAAAGTCAGTCGGTGTTCCGTCTGTCGACGCCGTCAGACCAGTGGTCAAACAGGTCAACTACCTCCTAGTGAGCTTCACTATGGTCCATCCAGTGGCGGAAGTGGTGGACGTCAATATGCAGGGCAGGGACAAGGTCAGAGATTTGGTCAAGGTGGGCAGACGTATAGCCAGGGAGGACAGACATACAGTCAAGGAGGACAAACTTATAATCAGGGAAGTCAAGGCGCTCAGGTCTACCAAGGAGGACGAGTCCCATCACCGGGATCAGGTCAAAGTAGTCAAGTCTACCAAACTGGACAGAGGTTCAACCACGGTGGACAGGCTCACGGCCAAATCGGCTACAATCAAGGAGGCCAGAGTAGGTACGGTACGGGACAAGGCTATCAGGGCCAGGGCTACAGCCCACGTCCTGTCTACGGTCCCGGAACTTACAACCAAGGACAATACGGTCAATCACGCCCTCAACGCATCCGCCATCGCGAAGGCTTCCGCCAAGCACGACCAAGACAACCTCAATCAACATCTCAACCAAATCAGGACGAAACAAACGTAATATAATCACCTGAACAACTACTTAAAACTTAGAATGTGCCATATTATCACTAATTCATCAAACCTGACTACAAAATCTCAACTTTTGCAAACTAAGACGAAAACTTAACGATAATGGCGAATGAATGTGTATATTATAAATATTTTAAATTAATTGTTATTTTTATATTAACTATACAACGTTAACATGATGTGTTCATTTATGTAAAGAAATTCCTATTGAAACGTAGTCACCAAACGATTTAACGAATTGTAACTAGATTTATTACTGCCTATGCTATAATATAAAATAAAAAGTAATAAATATTCCTCCTCTATGTTTAAACGCCTCTCGAATTTCGAAATTTGTTTTTTGTAGTAAATATACGCCTGATTGTCTAACAACGCCGTGCCCAAAATCGCCATTTCCACCCTCGTATTGTTATATACTATTTACTTCAATTGTGTGTTCAGAAGTAAACCCGACCTTTTTTGTTTGTATTTTCAAAAATACGTTGCTAGGAGTCAGCCATTAAATAACAAACCTGGGTAATGTCTGCCAATACAAACATAAATCTACCCGAAACAATCCTAAACCTGATTTGGGAAAGGGCGAGTCGTTCGTGTGATTTTTGATTAACAATTCATCACATTGTTGATCATTTTTGTGTATCAGTGTAACAAGAAGAGAAAATGGACTTTCATCTGTGAATATAGTGTGCACTAGTGTTATGAGAAAATAGAAGAAGTGCAGAAAATGTATTGGATTTTAAATATCTACAAACAGAATTTGGAAATTGTTTACAAGACTACTTTTTGTTCCAAAGCAACATTTGTTGTGTTTTTTGTAACACTTTTTTCGGTTATTTTTCCGTTTATATTTGCATATAGAAGTCGAGGTAATTTCTTTTTATTAAAGTACACATATATTTTATTAAAATTTATTATTCCTAATTAGATAAAACCAGATTAAAGTTAAAAAAACAATTAACAAGATTAAAACTTAACTTTTGACATAGGCAACATAATATACACCAAGTTTTTGAATTCATCTATTGTTTATAATTGAAAATTTGAATGTTTTAAGGATTCTGGTTGAAACGAGACACATTTTACGAACAACCAAGTGTTCGCTTCAAAGGAGAATACTTTTTCGTAGGTCTAACCAACAATATTAGCGATATTTTAGTATGTAATACAATTTATCATTTTCCACAGTTGGAAAAATATGATAAATGTTCCAATATGAAGGTAAATTCTCGTTATTCCCAATGTTTAATTTTTAATACAAAATCATATTTTAGGTACGGGAAATTGATAAAAACTACGATGGAAAACCCGACACATTAGAATTCCAATTGGAACTTACTTTTGACACAACTTTATCACATGAAAATTATTTACAATGCATAACCTTGATAATTCCACTTGATTATAGGTTAAAAGTATGCCATTCATACTTTTAATAACTAATAAATATGTTTAGATACATATTTATTTGTAAAAAATAACAAAATTGTAAATATTCAATATTTTTAGACACTGTGTCCTTTAAAAATGGATTCAGCCATCATTCTTCAACATAACCTCTTGCCAAGAGTCAATCAATTGTACATAACCTCAAATTTACAATGGAAACAAAAGATGCCCCTTAATTGCTATCCGAAATACAGTGACAAACTTACACAAAGTATAATCAACGTACATTTAAGTCCAGCAACGTTTTATCATGATATAATAGACCAATTTGAAATCCGCAAGATAATAAATGATTACACACAGCGTAATTGTAAATTTTAATGATTAAGTTCTATAAATGTTAGGTTTAATGACACTAATATATGGTTATGTTGCAGTCTCAACGCATCTGAGCGACATTTACACAAGTTACGATTTTAAATCTGGGAATTTTCGTCTTAATCTAATCGTAGACTATCCCGAAGAAGAGTTTTATTACCGTCCAGGCTTCTGGCAAGTTCTAAAATGGGCTTGGATGCAGTATCTTGCGATTTATGTGGTTTTCGCTTGGTTTATCAACAAAATTCTTGGTTATATCTTTCGGAACGACTTAGTGTTAACTTTTAAGTCATTACCAACTGTTTTAATTGAAAAGTTAAGAAAGAAGTATTAATAATTTCATAAAATTATAACAACAACATGTATGGTGTGTTTGATATAATAAGTTTTACATGTCTAAAGAAGAAATTCCGTGGTTGGTGATGTGATTTCTTTCCGACTGCTGTCTTCCAGCACAAGTCTTGTTCTCGCCAAGTCATTCACATCAACAATTAGATATTTATACTCGTAATAACCGGAATCATTCTGTAAAATAAAGAATCTTAGTTCTCCTTTCATTTGTATTTAAAATATTTCAAATAATACAAACCTCAACCATTTCTAGAGAACATGTGCCTTTCTGAAAAGCTCCTTGTAAGTAAAACTTCATCCTGAGATGTTTTTTGCCTTGATTATCAAGGAATCCCAAATATGCTGGATGCTGTCGTCTGCCTCGTCGTGTTTCTTCACCAAAGGCCATAATAGGAGCCCCAAGTTTGTCTTCTAACCGAGTATCACTCTTGCATCGTTTGACTGCAGCTGTGTAGACATTATTGGGGCTTGTGCTGGAGAAGAGCTCGTTGAAGACGGCGTAGATGAGTGTGCCGGTGACGCCAACACCGAGGAGGATTATACCGAGGTATGAGGCTGTTTTCGTTGTTTCTTTTACTTTCTCGCCTAGAGGTCGTACGTTTGTATCTATTTCGGCCTTTGAGGATGTCTTCGAGAGGGTATTTGTTGATTTTAACCGAATTGATTGAATTATTGTGTATGTAGGACGCATACAGGTTGTGATAAGGACGGGGCGAAGGATTGGGGTGAATAACTTCAGCATTTTTATAGATATTTCGTTGTTTATGCCGTTTTTTTTGGGGAAAACTTTGAAATTACGTCTATAACCTATAAATTGAAGGTTCATTATTTATTGTAAAAATCGAAGAGTTTTTAACATCTAAAATTTATTAATTCCAAAATGTATATAAAACATGATATATGATATTTTAAAAATTGTTTATTGAGTTTATAAACTTATCTAAATTCAAATAAGTCTTTATAGAACGAACTAAAAGATGGCAGTATTGTACGAGCATTGCCGAACATACACGATCGCATTTGGAATTTCTTTTGCTGTATTCTTCTAAAATATCTTTAAAAACTGCATTTTGCTAAGTAAAAATGAAAGAAGACAACATTAATAGCATACAATTTTTGTTTAAAACAATTTGATTATGTTTAGAACACATTTTAAA
Source organism: Mimaenictus wilsoni (assembly GCA_027575185.1). Taxonomy (NCBI): domain Eukaryota; kingdom Metazoa; phylum Arthropoda; class Insecta; order Coleoptera; family Staphylinidae; genus Mimaenictus; species Mimaenictus wilsoni. Next base: position 26,453 of record JAODAC010001729.1, on the reverse strand, counting down.
CGATGTCAGCACAAGTTCATTGAACAATAAATGTCAAAGTATCATTTGTTTTCCAATCATAACCTAGAAAGTGCAAAATAGAAACAGAAAGTTAGATTCGTTAGTTTCTTATAATCAAGAAAAAAATGAACGAAGAAATCGACGAATCTGAATTCTACCACCAAGATTTCACCACGGCATCCGAATGGGAGGTGTTCATCGCCAGATTGGAAGAAATCATCCACGAATGGAAAATTGAAGATACAAAATCTATCAACAAATCGACCTTCAAAGAACAAGGCATATGGCGTATCAAAACCGAAAACATTCCTTTCGCCGATGTTGAATTCACATTTACGCATTATTCAACAACCCTAGAGGACATTCCGACTAAAGATGAAGACGAGAATGAGACAATTCAACATCCTCTACATAATTCCTTTGATTTTAGTCTCCAAGATGCAAGAAATCAACATGAAGACATCTCCATCTTCTACTGGTATGGCCTTAAAGAATTTATCGTTTTATCACCTGCTAATAACGCGAGTATTGTCTCTGAAAGTCGTATAAAAATTCTCCTAAGCAGTGCGAATATTGCTGCGGGTAATTCTAACTGTGAAATACCTATGTTCATCCAAGTTAGAGAAAAATGGCAAAAGTATTACATCGGTGTTTATGAAGCTGAAAACGTGAGAACAAACTTCGAAATGGTTCATCTGCGTCGTGGCCCACAACATTGTCAATATTTAACTGGTTTAACGGATCTTTTCAAGACGAAAATCATGTCGCCTGTGCAGTTGGAACCTATAAGTGTGTCCGTACAGTTTTCATATATGTTGTCGGACTTTGGAGCGTTTTCCTGGCGCCAAGAACCTGTAGATGGAGATGAGAACTTTGATAGGAATGCGATAACTTTGTTGCCGTTAGGGGTAACAGTTGATCCTGTTGAAAGTTTGGTGGTAAAAGCGCAGTGGTCACAAATGCCGGATAATTTGATTGTGGATTCGGAGACGTATACGAATTTCGAACCAATGCAGGCACCCAAGTGGACATTAAGTGCGAATTTCGCAGACAAACCTATCTGTTTGCTGGCTGATTGTCTCTCTGAGTTTCTGCATCTTGTCAAGAATGCGTCGACGATTTATGATGTTCTTGGTGATTTTGCTATACAACCAGCGAATGAAAATCCCATGGGGAATGCGTTTGATGTGTTGACCGAGCCGAAAGTTCCGACAATTTCAAGTGTATTGAAAAGAGCAGCAAGAACTTCGTTGACGAAGACACAACGGAATCGTGGTTTGGCGCCTTTGTCTGACGAAGTTCTGGTGCCGATGTTGTATTTTTTGTTTCCTGATGCGGAAGAGGGAAGTTCGCATGTTTATTTTACTAATAAGAAAGATGGATCTGATGAGGTAAGATATTTTTATTTTTTTAAACTATTACGATTACATTTCATTGACTTTGTTAGATTTTCTACAAAAATGTGTTGTTTGAATAGAAAACTTTTTGTATATTACAGGATCCATCAACGATTGATGAAAAATTCAAAGGCTTTAAAACGTGTAAGGTGGATTCGTTGGTGTGGAGATTGAGCATAGTTTTGTGTCACGCGTTGTATAGTCTTGGAGGTGCTCGAGCTGTCGCCCATGTGTGGTTCGAGTTCGTCCAGGAAATGCGATATCGTTGGGAGAAGAGTATAATGATTCCGGGGTAAGTGCATTTATTGTTTATGATACATTCCAGTAGTTATAATGAACGGGTTCGAGGATGTCCTCTTAACAGTTTTGGCGTTTTTCTCTGGATGACACCCTTAAAGCATAAAAACTACTATTATTATTAAAATACTATTATTATTAAAAAGTTTTCCCCTTAGATAGCGCCTTAATTTCCGATAAATTCCGATAAATTTAAAATGTTAAATGGAAAATTGAATCAAGGAACGACACCCTTTAACGCAACTTTAAATATAAAGTCAAATTAGTGTACGTTTGTGTTTTTAACCGAAGTAATTTTAATTTTACATAAAAATAGATACAAGTTCGTTGAAGCACATTATTGCAAAAGAACCAAGTGATAGTGCTCTCTGAATATATAAAAATGTGTTTTTTTGAATTAGCTTCTACTCTTTTTCGAAAAAGGCGTTAATAAAGTATATGAAGAGTGTATGATAATATAAGTGCCGGCCAAATTATTTTCATGTGGATGCAAATCGTTTTAGTGGAAGCTACAGAGGTGCAAAATGATATAAAATGTATCTTTATCAGTATTTTTTGAAAAGATGCCTAACAAAAATCAAAAAATTCACTGTACCATCCCGGTACCACTATTAAGTATATTAACAATAATAATAAAAATAATGCAATATCGGGACACATGATAATCGGGACAGATCTTTATTAGGGACAAATGCACGTGAATGCCTGGGATTCTCAAATGGTGATATGGGAATCCTACGTACATACGACGTAACACGTAACTTTGAATTGCGAAGTCCATTTGGTATTGCTTAAAAGAGTATAGTCCAATTAATGTAAATTTAATTTATAACGTATACTATTACAGTTTGTAATATCTCTTTAGAATAGAGGCTTAGGTTTCTAAAATGTTTATTCTTTAATATGCTTTTGTCCAGCTTAAAAATATTTTCTACTATGTTTCCCTGATAATGTGGTTACCATATTGTTTGAGGTACTTTTTACAGAGTATTGGGAATAAAATAAGCCAGCCATATTGCCATTTACTTTCTTGTTCTATCTATTGAGGGACTTAGCACACCTTTTAGACATAAAGTAAGCCAGTTGAGCTTTTTTCTGTTTATGAATCCTTTGAAGCATGTGTTGCCGTTCAAAGGGTATAAAGTACGTAAACTCAAAGCATTTTTTGTGGTTCTAATTACTCTGAAGCATGTATTACCCTTTGTTCAGGAAATGAGCCAATAGATATCGAATAAATATTGAGATCAGGTTGCCGCTTTTCGCAGCGCCATGTCAGTTTTTCACCAACAGTTCAAGACACATAAGCGGACATTCCGCACACCCTTGAATTTTTTTGTCTAGTTGTTTTGGTAAATTCTCGTGCTTCCTCGGAGATCCCAAGAGCACTCCCTAAAATAAAATACGTATCCTTTGATTTCTCTTAAAATATACCCGTGTTTCAAATATCAAAAGGGCAGCTGTCATTGGAAAACCATTTATGTTAAAATACGAAAATTTGATAGAAAATAATTTTATTGTTTTATTTACAAAAATATATAATAAGAAAAATAATACATGAAACATATAATCATAATTTAAACTCCACATTAAAATACTTATCAATTAGTCGAAATTGCCACGAAGTGCTTAGATTAAACGTAAATTAAGTTATTAAATAGACAAATAGAAGAAAATATTAATATTTACAAAAAATATTCCCTAAAAATGTTAACATCTACGTATCGATATATTTTGAGCACGCCAAGATAAATGTAACGCCCTGGTGCAGTACATAAATAAAACTAGTTGTAAAACTTATGCTATCTTTGATTCACAATCAGCGCCACTATGCAGCTAACTATTAAGTATGTACGCATTTGCAATAAATATGAGATAACTGTCGTTTGCGTCAAATTTACCAACGGCTTCGGCAGTGAGCAAGAAACACATATTCGCGCTATCGAAAAGTTCAATAACAACCTTCGCGAGTACCGTTATTGAAGTCTTCAAAAGCTGTCAAGCCACGTGTATGTTGGTTAAAAACAGTACGAACGTAAATATAACTTGCGTAATTTGCGCGTAAGTGATAAATAATTTTCGTCAAGGTTACAAGAGAGGTTATGCAAAACACCTCGATGAAATATGGAATGTGATTATGTTTAATTTTACTTACTTTACTTAGGTTTAATTGTAAGTTAAAGTTGTAAGACTTTGCTTACATTTACGCAGACTTAATAAGAGATTTTGGTAAAATGCGTTTGCAGAAATGTCCTTGCAACACTTTGTTCACAATCTTTTTGATTTCTTGTTTTTTTGTTGTTTTTTTTATTACGTTTTTTCTGGTGATTAAGTTTTGTAGATTTCTAAATTCGTCGAAAATTATGCTGACGTAAAGATCCGAATTGATGATGCAGTGGGTCGTGGAGGGCGTCCTCATCGACGTCGTCGTCGTAGCCGTCAGCGGCGGCGGTGTCGTGCGTGTGGGGGCGGCGAGACGACGGGGGTAATTCTCATAAGGGCACCAGGCCGTTGCGCGTCTGATTACGCGCCATGTAGATCTCCATGTCGTGGTCGGTCCAGTTGTCGTCGGCGTAGTTGTTTAGCGTGTGCGTCGACCCCGCCGTGCTGTAGCGGCTGCTGGGTCGGCCGCCGCCGAGGTGCTCGCGGGAGCGTGATCGCGGCCTGGAACGACGCGTCGACGACGTTACTGAGTGCGTGGCGGTGGGCAGTGGTGCGTGGTGCAGGTGGTTGGGGCCGGCGGTGGCGGTGCGCGGCATACGCTGTTCGCTTTGCATTGCCAAAGATTGACGTGACTGGCGAAGATCTGAGAGATGGTGTTGATTAATTCTCTTTTTTTTCTAGTTGGTTAAAATTTTTTACTGGGTTCAGCAGTGGTGTCTATGGAATGGGTTGAAGTATGTATTTTTATAATTTGATAAAATAAGTTTTCCCGGAAGTGTTACTGAAGGAGTGACTTCCCGGAAGTTTGTCTTAGGTTCATGTAGTTTCGATTTACCTCAACATGTTTGACGGCTTAAGAATACTTTAGAAGAGGAACTCCTTGGGAGATTAACTGATAAGGCTGAAGTCTGTTTCTTTAAATATGTTTGAAGGTTTATGTTGTTTTCTGGTATGTCCCCCCCCCCAGATTGTCTTACTGAGGGGGGCCTTAGTTTCGCTCAGGTTTGTGTACTATCATTGATTGTTTAGAATAGTAAACTTATTCAGTTTAGCATTGTTCGAAAATAAGGAGGTACCCCTGGAAGATTTGCTGAGGGGATCCTCATTGAAATGTGGCCAAGTTAGATTTAAGAGTTTTTTTTCTCAAGAAGGGTTCCCATGAAAATCTAACTAAGGTAGGTTTCTCGGAGATTTGTTTGCAGTTCATGTAGTATTGATTTATCAAGGGAAGTTTTAGGATATTCTGGGGGGAAACTCTCGGAAGTTTAACTCAGGTCTGTTTCTTAAAATTGTTGAGTAAGCGAGTTTGTATAGAATAAACCACTTAAGTTTGCTGATATAGTATTGATTCCGAAAAATGTGTTCCCCTGGAAACATAACTAAGGGAGGTTGTCTTTTAAGTTTGCGAGAGGTTCAAGTAGAACTCATTATGCTAAGTAATTTTGACGATTTCCTGATATTTCGGAAAAAGAATTCTTTAGAACTTTAAGTTAGTGTATTGTCTTATATTGGTTCGGAAAAGTAGGGGGTTCCCTTGGAAGCTTTCCTGAGGGAGGACGATTTCTCTCGGAAGTTTTGTTGATGTACTCATTGTCTCTCAGAAGAGGGAGGGGGTTCCGGAAGATTTTCTGGGAAGGATACCCCTCATTGGAACTTTGACTCAGGCTATCCCGGAAGTTGTCTAAGGTAGTAGCATCATCACTTTGGTAGAATTACTTTGACGGTGTTGGCATTCTCCAGGAAAGAAGCCGACTAGCAAATAATTCATTCTGAGATTGCTCGGGATATTAGAATTGTGTTATATCGACGCATTTTTTGTATCAATTAAGGTTCCACTATCTGACTTTTCCTTAAAGTTCGTGTAGCAAAGAGTTTAAAGATTTTGAAGTTTTCTGATAATCAGAGGGTTGCCCAGACGTTAACCCAATTCACCTGAGAGATCATCAATCTCCACATCTCCGAGAATTAGACTAATTAGGACTTTGGATTAAGTCTGAAATTTTCATAAAATGTTTATGATAACGGATCACATCGGCTGATGACACCTATTGGTTGGATAGTAATACTTGTCCAATACCATATGCTATAGACACCACTGCTACCTCTCCGTCCATCTATCTCTGTCTACTTTAGGAACATCACCAATCACGTAACAGCTATTGCTACGGTGCAGTAAACACATGTACTTAAAGTGATAGTGTGAAAATTAAGTAAAGTATCCAATGCATGCAGATTAGTCTACTTTAAGAGAGTTAAGAGCCAAGTAGATGCGATCTACTTACTGTTTTCAGTAGTAGGGAGTTCATACAACAGATACACACCAGCAGATAAATACCATTCGAAGGGGAGGTTTTGTTTTTGTTGGTGGGGGGAGGTGTTTAGTGTGTCAAATTGGTCTAAGTTAAGGAGGTCTATGTACATAGTTTTTGGTAGGTTTTTGTTTTCGAGCAGAGCAGGCGGCAGAAGCTTAGTTCCAGCGCGGCGTCTCGCTTGTACCTTGTCTGGACGCCAGCAGGTTGTTGGGGAAGGCGTTCGCCGCTGCAAGGTAGCGCCCGCTGTGGTTCGAGAACGAATGTTGCGATTGGCCGTCGGCGATCGAACGTGTCTTGGTCCCACCTTTGGTACTGAAGTGCGAGCGTAGATCGTCCTGCATCAGGGACGAGGGCTCCACAGAGTACATGCGTGGGCGTTGGGTTGAGTGGGTGCTGTACGCTGACACCTGGTCCCAATCCTGTAAATCATACTGAAAGTTGTTTTATTTGGATTTGGTTTCTACTGAGAACACTTGAGGCGTTTTCAGGCACGCGTTGAAACTCATTTGCAAGTATTTCTTTATCAATGGAAGTTTCATTCAAGATTTCATGTGTTTGGATCTTGATTATTGGATTTATCTATTTTTAGGAACTTTTTGGGAATTGAGGTTTTTTATGACTGTCCTAGTTCAGCGATCGGCAAACTGCGCTTCACGAGTCATATCGACTCTTTGGATGTGAAGCTACGGCTCTTCAGATACCTGAAGAATTCTGACACGAATATTTTGACCAGTCACTGTCCTAGTTCAAGCGACTTGCCGTGATTCTGTTTGTAAAGATTACTTACCTTATTGCTATTGTAAGCATTAAGTGTAGCCAACGAAGACAATGGTCCACCAGGACTTGCAGCCGCACAACAATTCACCGGCAAGCCTCCGATGGGCAGGCCAGTCTTAATCCCCAATTTTTGCTGATGCAATTCGTGCAATTTTCGTGAGCGACGCCGTGAAGCCGCAATGAAAATAATCACGGCGATGACGATCGTTCCGCAAATCGCCGCTGAGGCAGCAATTGTGATCTTATCCATATTGGAGGCGGCTGACGAGACTGTGCGCACCTCGCGACATTGTCCATACGGCACGTTCTCAGGAGTCACGTTAATATCCTCTAACGAGACCACACAAACGACAATACACTCCTGCAAAACAAAATTACAACCATATATTCACTCGTTCACAGTAGTAGCGTAGCGACCAGTAGATGGCGCTTTAAGGTATGTGAACTCGTTAAGCTACTCTAGGCGACCCTAACGAGGAGCATTACAGTTAAGTGACATATTGATTTCACGCTGGGAAGTTCAATGAGTCAGCAGGTGATCATTGCATGCCTATTATAGGCTTAATCGTTTGGGGACACTAGACACTATGTATTCGTCGTGGTCAGGTTCTGAAATTTATACGTTTTCTAATGATCTGATTTTTTGGTCGCATACGTTTTTGTCAAGTCATGAAGTTAAGTATCTTGAGATTTATGAAAGGTTTATGTGTGGAAAATGTAGATTTGTTTTTGCAAATCCGGTCGCACATGACCGTGATGCTCATTTGCCGTTTTCTTGGAGGTGACGTTCATAAACAGTTATCTTTGTATTTTTGCCATGGTTACTTTGCTCTTTGCGTTGTAATATTATGCAACACTTGAGGAATTTCATTGTCAGAATTCATAACGTCTCTCGTTTTTGATAATGTCAATAGTTGGATTAAATTTCACTTTTTTCGGTTTAAAGTTCAATAACATTTACGTCGAAATCTATTATAATAGAGTTTTGCATAATTATCCCACATAATTTAACCTTTTTTATCGTTTTCACTTGTGACTATGTTTTTGAAGTTTTCTTGAAGAGAAATATACACTTAACAGCGGGGAAAAGGGTAAATTTTGTGATTTTTAATGGAAACTATTTAAACTAGTGGAGTGCGTGGCATAATGGTTACGCACAGGCGTTGTAGGTTCGATTCCTGGTATCGCTATAATTACAATCTCGCACTCCCAAGACCTTAATAAGGAGGAGGGTTTTGATGATGGGCCTGCCACTCAATCCCGTAAAAAAACCGCATATGCTAATTCAGGTACGATGAGGCGGGGGAAAAATTACCGTGTTCGGATAGCATAAAACGATATACAATCGATACGCAGGATATATTAATTATATTTGAAACATTAAGCTAAAAGTATATATTATAATACATTGAAATGCCTCGTCAATTTCAATGTATTATAATATATACGCCCGTACGGAGCTGGCGTACAAAGACAGAGGGACGCCGTCAACCGACTTGATATAGATCGCGGGGATCTCCATTGGACATAAAAGTAACCCACGTCCCCGACTAAGTTTGATAACCCCTATATTTGCTATAAGGCTTTTGGGCCCGTGAAGTATTTCAAAATCTATTTATGTTCGTTTGCAGTCTTCCCATCGGAGGATCCCAATTTCGAGTTGGATCAAATTCAAACTCTCGGTTTTTAAATATATTTTAGCAAATATTTGCCAAACTTTCAGAAATCGCATGATAATTCTTGAACCGTTGCAGCTATCGCTCACTCGTTGCGCTTAAACGCATTTTTTCACAAAACTTAATCAATTTAGCACATCTAAACCCGTTTTTCTCACATATTTTAGCGAATATTTGCCTATTTGTCTTTCTCTAATATTTTACGGAATATTTGCCAAAAGTTTTGCACTTAAAACATGCAACAGATATTTTAAATTAAATTTTAACAAATTGTAAGTAAATCAAATATTTGAAGAATCGGTTTTGTAGTGGGCACTGGTGTATATTCCCACTTTATACAAAATAATAATAAATTAAATAAAAATTTTTCACAAGACGGGCTTTAGTCGGAATCCGGAATTTACTAATATGGAATGCATTCATATTTACACCGCAAGTAGAAATAATTTCCAATCTCTTACTTTAATGATCTTGTCCCGACAATCTCTAAACTTGTTTTGATATAAAATGTTTGAAAACAAAGTTAATTAAGCCTTAATGCAGCAAATGCAAATGAAATCAACAATTTCCTGTCATGCGTTTGGAAAATTAGCAAACTAGGAACAATTTTGCATGTGCATCGCGGCGTAATTAGCGTTTCTTTGGCGTGTTATCGCGTATTTGCTGGACATTCGCGGTTGCAATTAATAGGCCGGCTAATTAAGTCGAATAACGCAAGCAAATTGCACGCCACGGACTGAATTGAGATCAAAACACCTACCAGGAACTGAAAGTAACTGTAAAATTACATCAATTTTCTATCATTTTCATCGCGTGGATTTCTCCTTGGACGTTGTAAACAACGCTGATTGAGCAAATTGTTACTAACCTGAGATGGGACGTTCTTGATCTTGAATTCTCTTTCACTGGCTTCTAGAGGTGGTCCTTGTTTGAAGCTCTTGTCTCCAAAGAGACGATAGACAACTCTAAAACCAAGGATATTCGCTGTTTCTGATCCCCAGTTGATGATTACTGAGTTGTCTTGTCTGTAAGCGTTCTTTACTATGACTTCCTTGTCTTCGTCGGCCTTGTTCCGACCTGGGAAGCCCATGACTAAGTTGGGACGAGTTTGTTGTTGGTTTTGTTGACTTCTCCAGGGTGGGTTGGTCGAGCCTTTCGAGATGGTACGGTTGTTGATCTTTTGAGTGGTTGATGAGGTTGTTGTGGTCTCCTTGACGCTTTTTGCGGTTGTTGAAGAAGTGGTTGTTTGGGTTGTGGTGGTTCGTCTGGTTGTAGTGCTTGTGGTAGTCGTGGTTGCACTTTCCTGTGGAGCCTTGATTGTTGTCGTTGAAGCTGCTGTGGTTTTGACTGGCATCGTTTCAGCAACAGAGACATCGTCTAATTCAGCAGTGACGACCGTGGCAACACCTACACCTTCGTGAGGGTTGGTGCAGGTTAGTTCCTCAGGTTGGATACTGTAGAAACCACGATCTCTGAACTTTGGCGGACTTCCACAAAATTGTGGGTTACGCTCCCGACTTGTAACTTGAAGATCCCTATTTCGAATCCAGTCAATCACCCAGGAAAGTCTACAGTCACAGTGCAGGAATCTCCCGCCAAGACTAAGACCTCTTAAGGTAGTGTTCAAATGACTTAGGGCAGCATAAGGAATAGTGGCAAGAGGATTACCATCAAGGGCCAAGAGTGTTATTGAAGGATTACCTAGGAACGAGTTTACTGGGAGGTCTGTTAATAAATTGAAGCCAATGTCCAATACCCTTAACTCAGATAGTTCTTGCATGGCTTCAATTGGGAAGTCTGGAAGTAAGTTGTTCAAGAGGCTCAAAGAACTTAGCGTCTTCCTCACACCAAAGAAAGCGTTTTCTCCGAGAGTTTGGATTAAATTCCTTTCCAAGTTGAGAGCAGTTAGTGCATCTAGTCCTTCAAAGGTCTTAATTCCTCCATCACCAGGCAGTTCCCTTATACTATTCTGAGATAAATCCAGAAAGGCCAAGGTTTTCATGCCTCTGACAGCTATTGGGATCTCTTTCTGTCTGGTGCCTTTGAGGTTCAAGTTCTTTAGAGACCCTTCTAAGCCTGTCAGAGCTTCCGGAGCTAGAGTCACATTATTATCAGATAATTTCAAGGTTGTAAGTTTGCTCAAGGTCTGGAAGGCTTCATCAGGAACATTTGCAATTCGATTCCTACTGAGGTCTAGGAGTTGGATATTTTTGAGGTCCTTTAAACTTTGGACAGGCACTTCGGAGAGGTCATTGTCTTGAAGGTTGAGATTTTTAAGGAATTTCTCTTGGCCTTTGAAGGCATTATCTCCGATGGTTTTTAATTTACACCCGGAGAGTTGTATGTTGTGGACTTCTAAGCCAGCAAAGATGGAGTCCTTTAATGAGCCTATAGTAGAATTGTTGACGTAGAGTAAATCAATTGGAGTGGCTTTGGCGTATTTGTGCATGGAGGTAATAAGTTTTAGCCAATCAACGATGTCACATTGTATGCTTAGTTCATGACCAAGATTGTAAGAACAAAGACAAGCTGATTGCAGATCAACTACCTCCCTCTGCCATGGACATTGAGCCAACGCAGATGCTACCAAGAAGGCGGCGAGTAGAAACCGGAACATCGTTGAGTTTTTCGACTTCATTTTTTATCTTCTTCCTCTGCAACAAAAGAGAAATTTTGACATATTGTTATTAGACTCTAGTTATTTATTAAAATTAGTGGGTGTCATTGGATGAGTCAACTTTTTAACTTGAAATTTCATCATTGTTTGTCTTCATCATGTCGCAACTTTTGTTTCATCATATTTAAGGATAATGTTCACCAATTAGTAAATGTTTTATTTGTTCATCTAATGAATAAACAAACATTAGGTCATTATTTGCGTTCTATCTGAAGATCGTTTACGAAAAGCACTGAATAGATCATGAGTTAATTAGGCACGACTTGCCCAGGTGATTCTTTGCTACATCTTATTGGATAGAATTCGTTGGTTGTTTGCTTTTCGGTGGTGTTCCATATTTCTCTTGGCGTGCATGTTCCACGCAGTTAACTATGATAAACGGCACAAGAAAGCGATGCGGTTTATTTTGCGCTCGTTTGCTGCTAGGCGATGGAGAAATGAAAGGGTTCTGCCATGTATTGTGAATTTTATTTGGAGTGATCATAGAGAAGCGCTATTTTACGAAAGTGGTTTCGTGTAATTGCCTTTAGGTGTACATACATCGTTTTTGAATATGGAGGTTGTAGGCAGAATGTTTAGGAAAATTTATTTCGTATAATTTTCGATTTTTAGAGCTATGTGAAATTTCAAAATTATTTTTATAATTTGAATTGTACTAAACTCTAAATTAATTAAAATTTTAATTCGGTTTGAATATTGTGACTAATTAGAACTGATGTCTGAATTTGAATTGATGTCGGTTAAGATTCAAACTTACTACGCACCAGTAGATATCTTGCTCATCTTGTTCATAGCTTGCCTAGTAGACATGTGAAGAGACCAATCCGCGTCTACGGTCTTCTTATTTATTTATTCAACAACCTTTTTTCTACCACATAGTGAATAGTAACTTTCACCCGGTCCAATCCGGTCTCGCTACTGATGGTACTTGCTCTGAACTATTTGTGCATATGGGTTTTTTTCCGGAGACCGTTGCAAATGGATCACCCAACCTTCATTAGCGTTTTTACCGCGAAATCAGGAGTTCGCGGACGGCGCCGCAGCCGCTTGTTGAGTGGGAGACCAAGTGGTCACCCATCCAACGCTTAGCTACGTCCGACGATGCTTAACTGCAGTGATCTAACCAGCACCAAACTCCAAAACGTGGCAAGCCGCCGCTGCGGTCTTCTAGAACATCTTCAATCTATTGATTGAAGATGTTCTATGCTCCCCGGAATTGAATGGGAGGCATCATGCAATGCAATGCAATGAGATTCACATTGGTAACGGGGGCGGTTGGCAAGGGTGACAATTGGTAACAATAACCAACAACAGTGGATTGCGATAGTAAAAGTTTGCCTTAGTGGAATACAATAAAGAGTGAGACATTCACAATGTTGTATAGATGCCAGACAAGATAAAGAACGCCGTTAGGTGTTGTATCTTCAGATTAGCCCTAAACAGTAATCGGCACCCAATGGTTTGTTTGCAAGAAAGCTGAAAACCTTATTGGAATGGGTTATGCTACACATTGCAGGATAAGAATAACTTTATTTTGTTTAGTGTATCCTATAGTGCTATTTGACATTGGGACCAATTTCAGAGATCTCCGGAATATAATTTTTTAATCGCTTTTCACTTTCTACATGTCAAATTATTAAAAAAAAACAATGTAAAAGTCTTTATTAATGTAGAACACTGCAGGATGAGTGTCACATTATTTCATAAAGTACATCTCAAAGTATAATGCTGCCACTTTCTAAGTCCACTGGAACATATTTTACCCGTTTTTCTTTGTTTTCTTTTATTTACTCAAGACTTTTTCGAATTTTGGCAGAACAGGTTGAGGCTGATTTTTTATTATTGCTTTGTTCATCTTCCTGACCCACAGTTCCATCACTTCCGGAACATTTGGTAATTTGAACCCTTTATGACCAAAATAAAGGACTCGCATCCCCATCCGCTTTGTTTTTCTAGATTCTTAACCATTGGTTCTGACTCATATTATTGAATCACTTTTGGTTTGACCGAAATTAGTTGGAGTCAAATTACACTACTGTGAAAATTGCTACACATTGTAGATCTCGTGTCATGACATTGGAGCTCAAGATAAAATAAGTAAATTCGTGTGTCTAATTTGTATAATAGTATATAACGATAACAAGGCTGGAGACGGCGACGGTACGTTGCTGACAGCAAGTGCATCAATAGTTAGGGATGTCAAAAAAGTGTCGGTATCGATAAGTATCGATACCACGTGTCGATACTTATCGGCTTTTATCGATACTTTAATCTTCGATTCTTATCGATAGTATCAAAGCGGTCATTTTCGATACATTTTGACATGCCCCCACACTGAGGCCATCTGTTAATCACAACCACCAATTAGGATGGTAAACGTATTTCGATTCTTTGATCCTGTTTTTAAAATACTTGTATTGTTCCTTACAATTAGGATCGATACTTCCCTACAATTAAAATTCATTTAAATTTGGCCACTTTTTGATGAAAACTTAGTTTAGCCTTAATTTACCCAATCAGTAATTATACAAGCTTTAATTAATTTTATTACATAGAAATTATCGCGATATTTTTCATTCTCAAAATGTAGTAACATCAGAAAAATGGGGTCGAGAATATACTGGAAGATTACTGTAACGAGTAAAAAATCATTTGAAAACACGTTAACAGATGGCGCCAATGTGTATTTTCGATACCAATAAGTATCGATACTTTTTTTTTCGATACTTGGGTATCGAAAGTATCGAAGTTTCAAAAGTATCGATACTTCGTGAAAAGTTGACATCCCTACCAATAGCCATTCACACTTACGAGTATCGTTCGTACATTTTCATATATTTTAGAAAATGTTTGAAAACTATCTTCATTATGTATATCTTATAATAAAATGAGGCCGTGACGATTAAAACTAAAAGAACATGCGTTAATGCGTTTCATTAGTAGTTTCCACGAGCGTGCTCCAAAAGATTTTGACGCATTTGACGATTTTGGAACACGCTTACATCAAAACGCTTGTTTTTATTCGCTCCAGTGTGCGTCAAAGCCGCCTTTCCGTTGCTTTGTTTTTCTAGATCCCCAACTTTAGGTTACTATAACATGAATCGCGTTTTCTTTGATAGAAAAAAAATGGAGTCGAAAAGATTTACACTGCTATATATATATCGCTTTTGTCATCTATGTTATTTTGTAAAATAACTTTAAGTTTGATATTTAAAAATTTTGAAAATTAATCTCTCGGGTTTCAATATTGAGACAATATTAGACTCACTAAGCACAATTTATACCAGCATAAAGCATAAAATTCGCCGGAAGGACTGAACATTCAACAATTGAACAATTGAGATGATTGCAAAAAATAAACAAAGAACGACCACTCTAAGCAGATCGCTTAAAGAATAAATTGACTGCAACAAACTTGAGAGAAACCTCACAAATCCAGCAAAAGCCAAACCGAAAGAAAGCGACTAATTGTGATTTATGTAAGCAGTGTACTGAACTTTTTTATATATCTAAATCGCAAATCTATTTGCAACGCTTCCGTTTGTACTATTTGCATGAATTTGCCGCCCACGTTCGGCCACTGATGTGCAAATTGATATTTGCATTCCGTCCATGAACTTGAACTCGTTTGTGAACGTGTGCATATTCGGGCCAATTGCGTGCTGAATATTTAATTAACTAACTAACTGTTTATTATCAAGCTTACTATAAGAAGTTTACAGGAAGGATCAACCTTACTGCTTCCAATAAAATCTTTTGTGACTTTTTGTACAACTTGTACAATTGTGCAAAATGTTGCAATGTATCAGACACGCCTCAATTTCACTTGGAAATTAAAATACACTGCTGCATGTGATCAAGACTTAATTCTTGATCACATGTTTCAATCGCTGTTTTTCACCATAGTGTGCACGTCAAGTGGTCGTAAAAGGTGTGCTGTGCTGACCAACGCAAGAAGAATGCAATTCAGTCATTCAACCATTGTGTGGAATTCAAAGTGTTGGTTGTGATGCGATGGTTGGCAAAGATTTGCTCATTGAAATAAATATTCTTTGCATTTGCATTTTTATTTGCAAGGCTAACAATAAGACTTTTTTCTCTGAGAGATTCAAAAAGTTGAGAATATTTTGACTTATTACGATTACAAAATGTTATTTATTATTGAATATGTTTAAAATGTTAAAAGTTTCAAGGTGTTGAATGTTATTAGGAATTTTGTATTTGTATTAACATATGAGATATGTCGTAAATTGAGTGAACTTGACTTAACAATTGAGTGTTAAAGAGATGTAAAGCATGAGATTTGGATATATTTCACATTGGAATGGTAATGATTTGGTAGGTTATTACTTCATTTTTTTAAATAATATCGTAAAGAGATTATATACGTTATTCTTTGGAAAATTTAAAAGAATTTCCACAAAAAAGTCTTCGACTGTGCTTGAACAAGCACGCTCCATTTATAAAAGTGTGCAAATTGTTTAATCACTAATTGTAAATAAAATACTAACTATACTTACATATACTAGATTTATTAGAAGTAGTTTATTCACTAAAATCACTTTATCTTCTTGCCATTATTCACTATTTTTTATAAAATTGCACAAAAATGTTCACACAACTTTTTAATTTTTCGAAACCACAAGCGATTACCGCGTGAAATCGATTATTTTCCGGCTTCTATTCCTTCCGAAAGAGAGTCTTTTGAATGTCGAAGATTTCGAGACACTTTACAAGATTTGCCTCTCGTGTCTTTATTTCTTTCTTGGTAGTTTAGTGTCTTTGCTAATCGTAGATTGTAGCCAGTAGCGCGTATCAACTCACGATGCGCCTACGGCAATGGGTGAGCAATAAAAAAACGCAACAGGCGGATGGCCGCTTGTCTTCTTTCGTCGTCGGCTGGCTAACTGACGATAGCGATGGCTGAGCGTATTGGGTAGCCAGTACCGTTACAGTTGATTAACCTGCGAAAATTGAATGAAAGAAATGATTAGTTGACGTCGTTCGATACGCGATAATCGATTTGTTATTGCCTGAAACTTGGTGTTTTTGCTTGTATTTTGGTTTCTTGTTTAATAATTTTACCATCTTTTGTTAGTTATACTCTTTGTTTTGATGTAACATATAGGAAATCATAAATATTGTGATTTTATTATTTTTATACGAGAACTTGTTGAATTTTCGTGGAATCATCATATCCTGTATCGTAGAGGCTCCAAAAATCGAAAGTTTCCAATTCGTATTTTATCAGGGCATGAAGATCGAATTCACAAATATGTGGTGTGTGAGCGTTCGCCGCGTCTTGGAAAAAATGAATGCACTTGAGTTTGGGCACCCTCAGCGAAGCCTGGGAATACAGCATCGATGTATATAACATCTTCGTTGATGATAAGCATACAACTTTATAAGCAGAGACAAACAATGTGCTGTACCAGGAATACTGATAAACTTTATTAACCATGCCAGAGTGCACCGCTCTAGTGAGGGTACAAGGACAATTATCGAGAAGATCGGGATGACATGTGGTCAAGGGCTGAAACAAGGCGACGTGTTGGCTCCGACCCTTTTCGACTTTGCCCTTGAATATTTAGTAAGAAAAGCAATGTGGAGCATACGCAGATGACATTAACATAATGGGGCGAACAAATCAAGTCACCACCCTAAAATCAGCGGCCCAGAGAATAGGGCACCAAATTAACATCAACACAACGAAGCCCGCAGTACAAAGCCGAACGGAAATATGAGAAAAAGTCGAAACACAAGACAATTTAGAACAAGTGGAAAACTTCAACTATTTGGGCGCAAACATCAATAGCAAATGCCGGGAAGATTAAGAAATAACAGCAAGGGAAATGATGGTAAACAATGCGTATTTCTCACTGTCGAACATTTATTGCGGTATTGTTATGTATTTATTTAGTGGAGCTGAAATTCGAGGAAATTTGTGACAGAAATATGCCAATAAAGGTCTTATTATATATATTAAGGTACCCAGAGTCACAAAAATTGTATTGATGTCAAAAGAAAAATACTTCGTAGAATCCTGGGTACCGCAAGAGAAAACGAAGTCGGCATAACAAGGAAGTAAATCAGGTTCTGAAGGATCACACCGCCTCGACATACATTAAATTGCAGCCCCTTTGAAGGGCAGTCCTCACCATAAGAATGCCAGAAGGTGGAATGCAGAAAAGAATCATGAACGGCCAAATGGTCGTTCCTAAAACTAAGAAGATGAAAGGATAGGGAATAATGCAGGAGGAAGCTTCCTCAATTCTTAGTATAATTGCTTAAAATGTATAATTTTCTGCACCGCACCGTAGAAGCGACAATTCAAAATGACAACATGGATTGCTTTATCACATTCGTTTATTTACAATTGCGAAATCTAAATGGGCAAAAAAATCTCGCAATAAAAACCTCTTCCTATGAATTCTTATAGCAGACGCGTCGAGTTTGCACTCAACGTGAGCGCCCGCGCTTTTCGCTTTTAATGTTTCCCAAAATATCATAGAATCATAAGATTCATGTTGCCACATACTTCTAAAGATGTTTGAAAGGAAATAAGCTTCATATGAGTACTGACTTAAGTGGTTTCAACTGAATTTATGATTTCATTAACGATTCTTTATGTTTGGATGCGTATTAAGTCCATGCTGGCATTGGAATGCGGAAATGCAAGAAATGTGTGTTCTAATAGCGCCCGTTTGAACTCTACTTAAGTCATGAGTTGCGCTCGATGCGTGCATTCGGCGTACATGTACTCGTAACAATAATAACATTGTATATCTAATAATCATACAGGAAGTAATGAAATGTTACAATGAAACTCGACGAGACGGCAGTGATGCTTTTTATATTAAACCGTATTTGTCTTAGGTCATTTCCCACTCCTAGTCGTAAAAAGTAATTCTATCAATCTCTCTTCCTCTTTCCATACTTTTCACAAACTTCTAAATATTCTTCTTCTAAATGGACACTTAAGGTAAATGAATAGAAGTTCAAGAATTTGTGAATTAAGCAAAGTGCAAGTGTTCAAACGTCGACTTATTTATAACTTATGGTGTTTTCACTCCTTAATTCTCATTCTCTTTCATCTTGTGGTATCTGGAATGCGTTTTGTTGCTTAATAACGCAAGGACATTTAAAGTTTACGTGCTTATTATCGTGTTTTATAGCGGCCGATAATTGGTGGGTTTCATGCAGACTATAAGGATGTAACACGTTGCATGTGCAATAATTAATTATAATTATTAGGAAAGTTGCGATTTGCAATCGTAGGCATATTCTGTTATGGTAAGAACAACGGAGTATTGATAGTTGTAAATATAATGCGGAGTAGAAAATCTAACCTCGCTTTATAGAAGTGTAATAAACGATAAAGAATATTGGTAGTTGGATATATTTTAAATTTTAACTTTTTTTCTTGTAAAATATTGTATCCATTGAAACATGAAGAAATTTATTGTCGGGTTGTGTTTGTAAATCGACATTTTATAGATTTTCGTAAACATTAATTATTACAATAATTCTTTTGAAATAATTTATTCTCTGTGGCAACCGTTCGTAACTCGAAGTTTAGAAAGTGGTTGATAAGATTTTGTGAAGAATCGATAGTTTTATGGCTGTTTATCGCCGTGGACTCTTCACTGGATATGTCGTAGATCGGCGGGACTATTCATCGACTAACATTACATCGGTTTGTCAGTGTCTTGTCATCTTTATAACTTTGCAAGCGAAGGCCAACAGAACTAAGCTGCGAAATGCCGTCAGAGGGTGCTAGGTACCAGCAGAGCATACTGCACTGTCTCCACGGAAGCAGCAGAGGTACTAGCAGGCATACCGCCGGCCGATCTCTTTCGTGGAACAACGGAATCAGCGATGCCACGAAAAGAAGCAGAGTAATAACACGGTGATAGTAGATATAGTGTCCAGCTGGGAGGAGCGATGGAAGACAGGATCAACATTAAAGTGGGTAACGCGGTGGATCCCGTGTGGTCTATCTAACCATGTACAAAGGTCTGGGTACATGGTTAGATAGACCACACGGGATCTGTAACTACTGCCTCACTCAAATGATGGCAGGACACGGGGTATTCGGTGCGTATTTCAAACGCATTGGAAAGCGCCCAGATGTCACATGTCGGATGGATTAAGGGAATACACCTCGAAGAAATGCTTCCGTAGCGGTGCCGAGGAATATCAACCCTTATTCCAAGGGTAGAGCGAAGACCGCTATAATAGTAGCAGCTCCCTTTCCAATGGGCCACTTGTTCCGGATAGTACTACGCTGGCAACGCTCATTATTAAAAAAAAACTTTACAAACACTTCGGTAAACTTAATATAATTATTCAGGATTATAATAACTATTTATACCCGCCCATTATATTTTTTATTCATATTTTAGTACGCGTTAATAAACTAACCAGGCGATGTACTGTCTAGTTTTTGAAATGCCTAGGCTAATTTATATTTCTAAGGTTACTGACAATTCGAAATTTGAAATAATTTAGTATTTTTAATTTCATTACAAGAAGCACATCGAAGAGAAGAAGTCTATACATACCTGACCAGATATATTTTCACTGTATATTATTATATTATTTTATACTAATGAAACTAGAACGGTTGTATTCATCTATTTTTCAAGTTATACTCTCTTCTAGTTTCCCAAATAATGCAATTTTATCTAGGAAAATCGGTCGTCTTATGGCCACTTCCGTCTATAATTATTGCGGATCTTTGGTCCGCTTCACAGATCGTCAAAATTATCGCAAAAATCGCGGAGTTGTACATGTGTATTGATCTGGGTGATCTAACAAGGGGAATGTACAAATTGTCCTCGACTTTCGATGAAAATTTTTGAACATATAGTACTTATATTAAAACATTTACCCAAGGAAATTCAACATTTTGTCACAAATTGTTTAAGGTATGTATTGTTTATATAACAAACCTGAGGACATTGACTTCTTGATGTGCTTGTTAGAGTTTCTGTCTATTGGCTTTAAGGTTGCAGGTTCAAGTTTTGTCCAAACATTTTTTTAATGTATAAAAATTGCTGTTAATTATATCTTAAACAATATATGACAAATTGTTAAATTTTTTGGTAAACCGCGAAAAATATCATTAACAGAAATTATTTCAATATATGTACTGCACGCACAAATATGTTCATTCTAATTCATGTCGAACAATTTGTGCACGTCCCTTGTATACAGTAAAACATAGAACCAAGTTTTTGACAATGAATAAATAATTTCCCTTAAAATTAATAATTGAATGGTTTCAAAACCGATCACCGCCGTTTCTATAGCGGCATTTGCTTCAAAACCCGCGGTTTTCGGGCTCGCGAATATCCGAACACTAATTATTTCCTTGTCTTTGTATTATTCTTGATACTTCATAACACGTTTTCAATGTTTTTGGAGATTTTAAGATGTTTGGCAAAATATATATTACAATTTCGTATTCCACATACACATATCCTATGAAAAATCAAAAAAAATGTTGTTCTTGTTACGTTCTACTTGTTATACCGCTGATATCTACTTAAGTCACTACGTAACAACTACACCAGCTCCGTTTTACGAGTACATTGAAAGCGAACGCGAGGAAAAGGGCCGCTTTTACTTTACCGCACGATTAAAACTCGCATGCGGGATGCTAATCGACTTACTGGGCAACCAACATGGCCAAACGCATTCACTCTAATTGAAAAGACAGATAAACGTAAACTAGTTGTCTAGTTGCTTGGAGACGATTTATGACGAACTTTGCAGACTGTGGGAAAACGCGAATTGTCGTAAAATATTGCGTTAAAAAGCTGTAATATTGGTATTACTAGTTTGTTCTCTTAAGCTTTCTTTACATGACTTCAACCTGTGCTTCTTACCACAGATTTTCGATCTTACAACCACACTTTTTTCAATTGTGCAATTATCATTTCGAGGATAATGTATTTTTATAAATGTATATATGTGTATGATAAAAATGGAATGTCGTTGGCTTAATTTGGCTTTGCTTGATTTCTTTTGTATCGCCATCGTAAATTGCTTGTGACCCATGCGATGGAGGAATGATGAAAGCATATGTTCATACTCGTACCTATCGAGATAAATATGTTTGAGACGCCTCGACTAATTTTAATGGCAATCCAATAACAATTACGTTTTATTGCGATGTTGTAAGATGTACGATCATCGAAGGTGTGAGATATTTTCTTGATTATCGTGTAGAAATTACAAAGACAATGTCTTTGTTATTTAAATGTTGCAAAATGCGTGGATTATGCAAATTTACCGTGATTTTTTTTTACTTTTATTTTAAAGATATACTGACTACATTATATTTTAATGTTCGTTGATTGGGGCGTTTGCAATCTATTACAGAATATGCAAATATGCTTTTCTTGTGATCAAAATTAATTGATGAATTTGAATAATGGTTAAATCAAAGTTTTTGTAGCGTCGATCCTTTCTTAATTTTAAAAAGTAGTCCCTTGAAATTTTAGTGGTTAGCAAACGCAGAAGTCGGCAACCTATTTAGAATATTGGTCAAACTCATCCATAATATAAATAAGGGACTGACTCAAAATATTTTCATTTTGAAACAGGCTCATATGTGATCTTCCCCTCGAGTTTGATTCATATCGTCTGAAATTGGGGCTAAGTTCATAACTCGATTGGTTTACTGTGATAAATATGTTGAACGTTTAGTGGGTGACTGGGAATTTCTGAATGTATCACTTTGTGACCCACGGGTCAAAGAATGCCAGTGGATCAGGCCCTGAACTCCGTCATTTCCATTTCCAAATAAACGATGCGCTTAAGCGTTTTTACGAAATTGTTACTCCGCGACTTGTAATTTCACGGGGCCTTACTTAAAAGGATTTACTGAGTTTACCAGCAAGTAAGCGCGAAACGACAGCATAAGGCGACGAAAGACAAGGAAATACTGGACAAAACGCGCGGGAAAATGGTGTAAATAATTCGAAAAATTGTCATAGCGAACGAAGCTCTTTTTTCCAGAAAGTTTATGGGAATCTGACCTAAGGTCAATATCACTCAATACCTGATATAAACTTTTCTTAGAGTTATCTGTGTTGATTAATGTAGGCGCCCTTCAACGAGCGAGGGAGAGAAGATTCTCTTTCGTTCCTGATGGGAATTTGTCCTCCAAGTCGGAGATGGTCATGACAAGTTTCAGAGCTGCTTCCTTCGCTGAGATTATGGGGATCTGAAATGTTCAGTCTGGCGGTGTAATGTTCCCCTGTGGCGAGTAGCATTGCCCTTCTTAGTGTACCGCTGAAGTTCGATGGTATTATATTGTAATCAAAAAGCAGGCCAAATTTCCTGACCGTAGGGGAGTTGTTTCAAAATTATCGTTTTAATTATGATGGCCTTGTTTTCAATGCTCAGGTTGCTACGGGCATTTAACACGTTATATAATTTCTTAGTAGTTTTCGCTGAGGTTATGGGATCTTCCTTCCTGGGGAAGGAAGCTCAAGAAATACGTGCGGGATAGGATGGGGAAGGGTAGCCGCCTTGGAGCATGCGCAGCTTAAGCAGCTCTGCCAACACTGAATTTATTTGGGGTGCAAACTTCCCCAACAGCGATGTCGCGAATAGAAACAAACAGTTTACGCGCGCTTTGACATGGGTAGTAAACTAGTGAATGCAGGCACAGAAACTAACAATGCGATTTTAACTTTTCTTCTCTTTAAGTATATATTCTTTCAACTATAGATTTTCATCTTTGTAATTTAACCCCTTGAGGGTTCTTTAAATGTCTGTGACGTTTGCGGCACGTTTGTTGGTTGTTCTGGTCGCACATATCGCATAACATGAATGCCATGCATTTTAATAAAACCAATGACAAATGATTTTCTTTTAGTATCAGGTTGTGCTAGAATATTAAAGGAATCTTCATCTCCATTACTATTTCTCAATCACGAGTTCGTAGCATTGAAGGACACTTTATAGTGTCAGAAGACAATGATAATAAACTTCCCGAATGTTCATTGAATTGCGAAATTTAAACGTAAAAATGTTTGATCCGTGGGAGTGGCAATTTATTAGAAATCTAACGATGCCTCAAATATTACAACTTCTAAGTTTCATTCCAAAACAAGAATACTTTTCATACCGTAAGCCTAATATCCCAATCTTAAAATAAATTCAGTAATTTTTGTTGTATCTAATAATAAAGATAATAATTAAACAATAAGAATATATTTAGTTTTACTTCCTTCGCATTGTCAAACGCACACTCGTCTTTTTTACTAACTTTTTTTTGCGAAATGAAGTCACTTGTACCAGTTTTAATTATGCGTGTAATGACTAATTCTCCTGCAGGGATTATAATAACATTTAATCTAATGTCAAACGTGAGGCAGGCACACGTGACGCCAAGAAACGTGAGTATGAAACAAAAATACTTATTTGCAAGCGATTGAAAAGCAAGTAAAAGTTTAGTTCGAGTAAATACTCGCAGTATTGAATAAAAAATATATAATTGCGTTGTTAGATGAATATTATCGATTATATTCTTTATGATATCCTCCAATTATAGGCAATTGGAATTATTTTCAATGTGTTGTCTTAAAAAATAGGAATTGTTACCATTGAATAATTTAACATTTAAAGTTGACGAGTCAAATTCCGTGAGAACTTTTTTTATATTTTTGGTAATTTGATAGGAAATAGAGATTTTTTACATATACTTTTAGATACTAGCGATGAAATTATGTTATAAAATTACATAAAAGTTCATGATATACAATTATAACTGATTAAACCTTAATACAATATTATTAAAATTTAATTACCTTTAAACTTTATATAATAATCTACTTTTTGATCTTTGAGATTATCAGTAATTCTAAGTTTTAAACCATATATTTGATCACGATTTTCAATCAATCAATCATGAATTTCACTCTCGTTTTTTAAGTAATCGAATCTGAGAATATTTCACACGTTGTGAAATTACACACGATAAAACACGAAGGAAGTGCATTAGGAGAAACGATACGGATTAAATGGACGGCCAGCGTCTATAATTAGTAAGTGTATCGAAAGTTTTGCTCGTTTCACGTCTCGTTCTTTTGTGTGTTGCCACCTCGTCAAGTTGCAAAGATGGAGATGGAGGAATTAACAATTATTTACGGGCCGTATTCGCATTACCAGCGACACATCTTAATTGCTTTTTTTCTGCTTTTCGGAGAAACATCAAGTAACGTTAGAGATTATCTAATTTATGACAAAACGTGTAACTATCCCGTGATTATTGCAGTGCGAAAGTTATTAACAGTTTATTGCCAATTATATTTGATAATGATGATTTTTTTTTGTATTATTGCATACTTATTTATAAACACGATATTGGAGGTTATATAAGACATTTTAATGCATTATTTAAGAATTTGTCGATTTTGTTGAATATTATTTTTGTAATTTAAATTTATGGGTATAATTACAATGGGAAATTGATATACAAATGTAAAAAATGGTTTTCTGATTTTGTTCGAACCTGGAAATTTGTATTTTTTTGTAAGCCCGAAGGGCTCGAAAATCGACGTTTGTGTTTTAAAACTTGTAGATTTTCAGCATCAAAGTAAAAAAATCGGTTGGTGGAAAACATGTGCAAGTTGACGCGTTCGTTAGGGGTGCATAGTTTCATCATATGGAGGCAGGCTGATCTCAGTCATCGCTGCCTGCAACAACAACAGATGCATTTCCATTATATGGACATGTAGTCTTTGGAATATATACAGTATTTTTCCCTTTGGCCCGAAGCGAAGAAAATTATTGAAATATGAAAATTTCTCACATATACATTTGTTTATAACTTAACTATTTGTGCACAAATCGAAACAGAGGGGTACGTCTAGTTCGGCACGTTGGTTGAAGTTTTATTCCCAGAGAATAAAAGTTAACTTTTCGAAGACTAACTCATCTAAACTCATCTTTATACCATCCCTAACAACATGGTTAGCGCTTCCGCATGGAGACTGTGACCACTAGCTTACCCAGTTCCTTACTGGCCATGGCCAATTCGCGTCGTACCTCCACAGATTTGGTAAGAAAGTCAGTAGTATGTGCAACCATTGCTCACTTGGCGTAGCCGACACTCCGGACCACACTCTTGGAATCTGCCCAGCATAGGCCAAAGAACGAAAGAAACTCCTGACAGCGACCCGTTGTCCGAACAGCACACCCAAGCTACTTGGGAGAGCAATCCTCCATTCCCAAGAAAACTGGAATGCAATTGTTCTTTTTTGCGTGAATGTCGTGAGAGAAACGCGCAAAGTCGAAGTAGGTCGCTCATAGGGGTTAGCTAGTCCGTTGCACTGACGAAATGCAGAACCCGCGATACCGGTGCAACGTGTCTATTGTTTAGGGTGTGCGCACAACACCACTATTATATTCTAATAGTAGCCACCTCTCTCATAGGGTCACTTGCTCTGGTTAGCTAAACGCCGGCAACGCAAAAAAAACTCATCTTTGTGACTAATATTACTAATAACATCTCGCTTAATTAATGAATAAAAAGAAACAGTTCCAAAAGTTTGAGGTAAATTTCATCCTGGATAGATTGATATAAATCAGGCATCAATCCAAAGAATAATGCAGAATACCAGGCATATTTCTGATATCGATAATGTTGACATTATTAGACTTAACATTAACGATTTATAACAGCACTTTTAGGCAATTAATTGAAAAAACGGTTCCTAGAGTTTGTAGCCCATTTCATCCTGAATCTATTGGTGCCTGATTTATGATTTAAAGGAAATGAGAAAAAATAAAACCTTTAGGAGAAGTTAATTTTGCTGAGATCGACGATCTTGACGTTAATAAACATCAGTGATATATCTCTTTAGTTTTAATTAATTAATCGAACAATTGTCCCTGGAGTTTGCAGAAAATTTCATATTAAGTCTGTTACTGAATGATTTCTATAAATATGATAATGGCACATATAAATTAAAGTGCAATCATTAGGACAAGTCATATCAAGGCATTTTTTCTGTTAGGGAAATTTGTCGACGTAATTAGATTTAACTTCCATGACTTATATATAAGTAACCTTTATTGGCATTCGTATGCACTTACATCCCACTTCACGATCCCATTATTGAATACATAAAAAAAT
>JAODAC010001718.1:0-37540 GCA_027575185.1 Mimaenictus wilsoni | reverse complement strand
TAAACTTCAACACTGCTTTGACCTCTCTCTCCTCCTTCTCGCTTCAATCAGCTTGCCTAGGTATTCCACTCCTTCTCCCGATTCCTTCAGCCAGTCCTTTACTGTCCTCCTTCCCGTCCCACCCGTCTTAGACCTTTCCTCTTTGACTTCCGCACACTCCCTGACAAAAGTAAGACTACAGATATAATTGCAAAAACACAATCTATAATATATTAGAAGCTCCAATATCGAATCAAAATTTAATTTTTCGTGTTAATTTGAATGGGACAATTTTATCTCTCTGCTGGAAGGTTTGCTGCTAACTTCTTATCGGCTATTTCACAATTGCATATCTATCAAAAGTGTTGACAATTTACTTTTCAGGGAATATATTAATATGTTAAAACTTCTCCATGTTGTAAATGTGGACTTGTGTGCTGCTACTATTCTCTCTTATATCCTTATAATTGTTTTATTTAGGTTGGATAAACAACTCAATGGCACTACTCAGTGTCCTGGGTGCATTACAGTTATTGGTTTATTGCTAATGCAATCACTGATTAATAGTGAAACTCCCAAAAACTTTCGGGGACGATGTTTAACCGTTATTTTACTCACACTTTCAGTAATTTTTTCTGCACTATTTTCATCCGGAGTGCTTCAAAGTATTATGACTGTCAGCTACGAAGATGAAATACGTACATTTTCAGATCTAGCCAAGAAAAATTTCACCGTTGAATGGGTAAACAATCCATTGGATATGTTCGACAAAAAATATCTTACTGTAGTTTTATTAGCAAAAAAAAAACAATTCCTCACAATAATAATTGAGATGTTTTAGGAAGTTGAGAAGAAAGCATTTGCCAAGCATGCTCGATTCAGTTGGGAACCCTATACGGAGAAAGCTTTTGCACACTACATTACTCAAAGTAAACGTACGTATAAAATTGACGTTTATATCAATATATTTTATTGTTATTTATTCCTAGTATCAAATGAATTAAGCAACTACTACGCGAAACACAAAGGTCAAGTAAAATCTTTATACGAGATATTTACAAGTGTCAGCACAATAATTGGTTCTAATAATATGAATCTGATGTTTTACTTTCCATATATTAATTACCACATTTTGAGATGTTATAACGTTGGCTTAATGTTGAAATGGGAATGGGATGCATATCGGAAGATGAACAAAATGGATGTACTTTTGGCATATATTGATAAATCTCCACCGATTTTTAAACCACAAGTTTTATTATTCGCCCACGCCAAAGGCAGTTTTTGTGTGTGGATAATAGGAATAATTTTGGCAGCATTTTGTTTTATTTCTGAAAATATTAATACCATATGTAATAATATAATAACTTGATGGTATTGACAGTTGAATATGTAAAGTAATTCTCGGTATGAATTCAGAACAGAATGAAACAAGAACAATATCATTTTGCATGCTCAATTATTTATTAACAAAATATAGGAATAAATTTGCATGTAAATGCGTGGAGAAGTATAGAATCACATTATAGCTGTATTTTTAGTTTAAACACAGTTATATGAATCGTTGTAATGATATTCAAAATAATATGTTGACAATTCCATTGAGTGAAACAGAGTTGCGCTAGGAAAATGTAAAATAAATATGATATAATAAATATATCCATTAGTAATAATATATTACGTCGTTTATCTATCAATACATTTCCAAAACGTTGAACGGCAAGAATAAAATTTTGCTATTATTTATCAATTGTGTGCGTTCAATAAAATGGCATTACTTATAAAAGTTCCACTTATTGTCAGCTTCGCATGCTTATAAAAAAGATCAACATTTCGAATCGAATATTCGGTGGATGTCAAATTGTCTTGTATTTTTAGTTTTTTTAGTGGTTGAAATATGGTTTAAAAGTTGCATTTTATGTGTTGGTTTAGTAGTGTGTTATTTTGTTTGTTTTTATATATTTGTATATTTTCTTTAATGTTTAGATCTTTATCGTTATTTTGTGTTATATTGGATTTTTGGCAATTTAGTGTGAAGTTTGAATTATATATTTGAGAGAAAGCACTTAGTAATGATTGACTTAGTAATGATGACAACTACCATACAGTCTTGTTTGAACGACCCCAGACTAGCTAAAAGTACTTCTTCTAGGTTTCACTTTCCATACTTTTTCATAATTTTGAATACCTGTGTAAAATTGTGAGCGTCATTGAACCTGCGTACAACACCACAGAGCCATAGAGACTACTACTGCAAGACATCACCGCCAGCGCCGCACATGCGGCAAAATTATGCGAGCGCGCACTCTTTCAGCAATTTTCGAGGAGTAATTTTGCTCAAGATCTTTCGTACTAAATATGTAGAACGAGTGTTAACCACTGTAATAACTTTAGTTAATAAAATATGTGCAAGATATAAAGAGTATGTGTGTTGATTTGTATGAAAGCAAGAAATAAATGTATAAAATATGTTATAAAACAAGGTATAATCGATAGATGTACAAAACCTATAGAAAAATATTAATACCAATTATGTGCCATATTATTCGATTGGCGGATAAGGGTGAAAAACCCCTAATGAAATTCATACGGCTGATTTTAACACCAGTATAAAGGAATTTGAGTATAAAGGGATTGAAATAAGTTTGATACCAAAGGAAAGTAGAAGAGTTGTGAGTCATTTTGATGTTTGTTTCATACTCATAGGTTCACATTTAGTGTGAAAAATCTTGAGCAAAAGTACTTGAGCAAATTGCGCGAGCCGCGAGAATAATTTTGTCACACGTTTGGCCACTGTGCACCGTGCCGGCACAACCTACCGCTTCCAGCGTCAGGGGCTTACTGACGCGCCGAGACCGTGTTCACGCCGAGCTTGATCAAGTCACGTTGACGAGTTCAAACACTACTCGCTTAAAGTACTAAAACACGTTCTAGAAAATCTAATATTTCATGTAAACGAATAGAGATAAAAAATATTCTCTTTCTCAGGTGATAGAGGATAAATCATTGTTTCTTGTGAAGTCTTCGACAAGTTTGTATGATTTGTAATAAGGAAGTGATAACGCTATAAATTTAAGTACAATTATCAACTATTTTTAAACGAATTTCATCTAAATTTGTTGTTCGCGCAAAAGGGCTGGTAGCGAGTATTTGAACCTCTCGCCATTATAGTTGGCAGCAATTGTTTACGCTGAACATGCCCTAAGCGAGAACCTAACTTAAGCTTTTGAATAAAGTCAGTTTCTAACCAGCATCACCTTGAGTAAGAACGATTCCCGTATAACACCATTCTTAGGCGCCCGTGCCGTATTTGGTGTGTTGCGTTTGCTCTGTAGGGGAACTCAGTAAATCCCTTTAAGTAGGGCCACGAAAATTTACAACTCGTGGAGAATAATCTCGTTAAGACGCTTGTGCATATTAATATATAAAAAGTCGATTTACAAGTTCATCCGATCTTGTTTAATACAAATGGCTAAAATAACTAATTTATCTTCGTATAATTTGTATATATCGGCTTTATTAATGGTGACATGTAATTATCTAATCAATAATCGAATCAAGAATTCTCATTTAGATTAATGTATAGACATAACAAACATGTTTGCTTATTACTTAATAATACTAATTGGTACAATTAGTACTATTGCGGCATGCACTTCACACAATGCTTACAAACAATGCTTGTTAGTCTATAAAACATGTTAAACAGGAACGAAACATTTCTCTTAAAATGTCTGAAATATATGTTAATATTTCCTTCATACAACAAAAAATTAAAATTATTTATCTCCAGCCGATTAAAACTAACAACCCTGTTTCTACTGCAGATAATTTTGTTCACTTTGAAGTGCATCTCGATGTTTTACACTCCTGATCCAGCAAATGTGTTTAACTATATAAAAGAAGCTTCAATGGTGCTTCTAATTGTGGATTTAATTCTTTTCAACACGTCAGATAACTGTGAAAAACTAAATAAATTATTTAGTTACTTGAACGACGTCAATTTGCACACACAAACTTCAAAAATCAACGAACAAGACTACATTAAACAAGAAAATCACTCAAAATATATCTGGCTTATTTGGAATATATTCTTCATTACCGTATGGGCAATATTGTCTGGTTTCTTAATAATACAAATGCCATATACATTTGCTTTTCGTCGTCTTATCGAATGGATTTCCATGTACTTTATTCAAACCATGATTGTCTGGCAGAATGTCTCCTGTCGGGCAATGATTGCTAAATTAATGGGGATAAACAAAATCTTACAAAATCTAGATATAATTCGAGGCAATCGTCATATGTTACATTATTCACTGGATCAACTGATTTTACAACATAATGCTATTGTGAATTGGGTTGATGTGCTTAATGACATTTTTGGATGGCAAATGTTCTATGTGAAAATTTGTGAAACTTCCTATGTCTTTTTAATATTGGATATTTTCGTTAACAAAAATTTTCAAGAGAAACAATACTACACCGGGGGAGAATATATTATTTATATTGTTTCAGCGTACATATTGGTATGTGTATTATGGACTATTTTCCTTATTATAAGCCTGAATTGATTTTTAGATTGAAATATTTTCTACGTGCACCGTTTGTGAGAAATTCACAAATGAAGGAAAAGAAACTATTTCTGTCATTAATAATTTAGTAATTATATGCGAAAATGACAGAATTTTGAAGGATAAATTAGTATTTTTCATGAATCAAGCAAAAACAAGATGTCCTAAATTTTCTGCTGTCGGATTCTTTCCAATGAACCATTCATTTGTCTTCACTTTTATTAATATGTCTATTTCTAATGTAATTGTGATTTTACAACTTAACAAAAAATAAAATTTGAATTAGTTGTACAAAGTTACAACTATTTATTCTTACCCTAATCTATATTAATACCGAAAATAACCATTATCTGATTCGATACATAGGCTTGTTACCGATGATCAGATTGATAGACGAAATTTAATATCAAAACGATCGCTTCATCGGGTAAATGTCGTAAACATATATTATCAAAAGAAGAGTGCGAATGAAGGGATGTGAACTCGAAGAGGTTCAGAAAACGAGGGAATGTTACAAGAAACCATGAAAATCAGAAGGTGCTCGAGTAGGATATGCTAGGCCAGTGATGGCAGTTACTGATACAACGATTGGAAAACATGTGGGACCAAGATACTAAATGACTGCTCTGAAGTTAACTATCAATCATAGTTACAAAGATCTGTTTGCATTTCTCATGGGAGGTGCGTATGCGAATGGAGCACCAGTGATTTACATATCACTGCATACCACTGTGATTTACTTACAATTAAATCAGGTTATCAGCTTAATTCAAACGTGCAAGTCCGCGATTTTTTCAATTTTATTCGCGGCCTGTGGAACTGAACGAAAATCCGCGTTAATTATATACACAATTGCTCATAAAGTACACTATTTCCCCAGATAAAGTGTCATTATCTGGAAAACTAGAAAAGTGCATCACTTGAAAATCACACAAAAACAAATCTTTATGTCTAGGTTTTGTAGTTAACTTCAGGGCGATTACTGAACGTAGGGATTGTATGGCATGTATTCGCTTTAAATATTGATATCTTGAAATAAAGTAGAATTCTGATAAAAATGGAATACGTGTTTATTACTAAGTACTTTGGTTTAAACGTATTGTTGTTGGTATTCTTCAACAGAAAATCCCACCTAAGGAATAAATCAAACCTACAAGTCTACTATACAATCACAACAGAACACTGATTTGAGGGTGAGAGGTCGAATTTTCCGAAACTAACAGATAATGAAGTACGAAAATACTGGATTCGGAGCACTTGTTGGTATTTTTATAAAAAAAAAACTTTAAACCATGCCGAAATATGTAAGGAAAACAGGCCAAGATTGTTTGTAGTCACATTGCCCACGTGCACTATTATTGAACGATGTTTGCCTCTGGAATAGTTCGAAAAATGATGATGATGGCTACAAGGACGATATGAAAACTTTTCAAGATCTTGCAAAGAGTGATCTCATTGTAGTTTAAACATTGACCGTATAAACTTTCCAATGCACAGATATAATGAGGACTATATAAAATTTTCAGACAAATATTGAAATTGCTGAAAGGCTCACTTGTTGGTAACATACGATCTTCGAGTCACTGCATTGCTCAATTAGTTACTGCAATTGCTCCATATTAGTTCCACAAATAAGGACAGGTAGATAATAAAAATATCACTCTTCTCAAAGCCCTTTTAAAATCAGTTTTGAAATTGAGATTGAACTAGAGAAAGAAAACGTTGCCAACTCTTAAAATACACATACAAATAGCTTCAGTAGGTCGTCATACCAAACCTCCAACGAATATTTATAATCGCATGATATGAGTCTCATTAAATATTTATTAGCTACAATATACTTCTATTTATTTATATTAATACTAATTCTATCTAAATTCTGTTGTAGTTTATATTCCAACTAGTTATCCTAGATTATTTGTTGCTAGTGTTGAAAAGTAAAGTAAAATATGACTGGTGAATAATAAAAAACAACAATACAATCACAACAGAACATCGACTAATGCTATAAGAACAAGTTCTGATTTTCCGAAACAAATATAAATTAAACATACTTATATAGGACATTGCCTTAATCAAAATGCATTTCTCCATTGCGAATTCAACTATACTGGACTCCTTGCAACTCATGATAAGTATTATACTATCCTCCCATTTTGAAAATTCAAAATGTATTATACAACTACACACTTCACAATTTTATGACTTTTCTCTAAATTCCCTTGATATCCCAATTCCATTTATTGCAAACCCTCGCAGTTGTATTCCAGGATGTGACAATTATATAATGTATAATCCTGTACCTAACAAAACCGATAACTACTACATTACTAAGTGTCTCACAATCAATAAAAACAAAAAGTATACTTTCAAAGGGATAATATTTCATAATAGCAATGAAAAGCTTGAAGAATATGATTTTAAAAATTTTGGTTTCACATATGATGCTTTTCCAGCATATGCTTCACAGGCAATTTTTATTACCAATAACGGGGAATATTTCGAAGTTCGAGCTTTTAATCACTGGATTCTAAACTCGTATAGTATTTTAACCCGATGGGATATTTTGGGGAGGAGATTTGAAAATCCAATTGATAATTTCTTCTCCGACGAACGCAGAAAACGCCATAATGGAACATTGATAATTGGTTATAATGCCGAAATGACTCCTTTTATAGTTCCTTGTATGGAACTCATGACATGAAACTTATTAGTTTGAAACCTGACTTGTTTTAGCACGAAATATGGGATCTGAATTTAATTTACTGGTGGAATTCGCTAAGTTTATGAGATTAAATAGTCTTTTTCAATCAGGTTGGTCTACATATGAGCCAATGATCATAACGGGTAATATATTTTTATACCGATTAGCTTTACATAATGTTTACATAAACAATGTATTTATTGCAAATATTTTAGGACTACTTCATTATCAGCGATCGGTTATTACAACATATCCTGTAAGCAAATTGGATTTAACTTTTCTGGTGCCTAAACCTAAGTCAGTAGCATTTTACGTTTTGTCTCTAATTTAAAATAGTCAATTTCACATGTTGCACTGTGGGTCTGATAGGACAAAATTCGAGAATCGGCACTCACACGTATTTGTTGCTAATTGCGATGCGCATTTCGGGTACAATCCATCTTCTTCGAATCTTCTTCGAAGTCAAAAAACTTTTCTGGTCTTATGAGGTAAAAAGCATTAAGCTTTTACCTTTCATCCGAAATGAATATCACAATTAGCAACAAATACATGTGGGTGAGGGTCTTCGAATTCTATTTAAAAAAAATCAATTAAATTAGAATATTTTGACACAAATTTAGAAAGTATATTCATTGGGCGAAACTCGTGCAAGTCTTAAACATGGATTTATGGGCCTGCATTATTTTCTGCTACATATTGATATCTGGTGTATTATGGTTGGACAGTCAACTCTTCAGAATGCAAAATCCTGGAATTAAAGCATTAGTTCGTATCTTTCTACAGCAAAGTTTGAACAATCGAGAAATACCCTCGCATATAAGGTCTAGATCATTAATAGCGACATTACTCATGCTCGCCGTTATATATTCATCGATGTTCTCCTCTGGAATAGTTCGAAAATTGATGACAGTCAGCTACAAAGACGATATACGAACTTTTGAAGATCTTGCAAAAACTGATCTCACTGTTGTATGGGTAAACAACCCACTGCACATATATAACCAGGATTATATCACTGTATAATATCTAATTCTAAAATTTGAAATCAAAATGACGTTATATGGTTCTAGGACTATGAAAAAAAATCATTTTCCCGATATACTCGTCAGAGTACTTTACCGTATACAAAGGAAGCTTACGCACATTACATCACTGAAACTAAAAGTACGTATACTAAATTTACATTATAGAAGGTTCATTTTAGTTGCATTGCGTTGTTTTCCAGTATCAACAGAACTACATGAATATTATGAGGACCACAAGGGACAAGTTCAGACAATGGATGAAATATATATGAGTACATATACGTTCATAGGTTTATACCGTCCAGATTATATGTTCTACATTCCAATCTTGAACAGTTTCATTATTCGTTGTAAAGAGGCCGGTTTAATGATTAAATGGGAATGGGACGCATTTAGGGATGTGAACAAGGTGTCGGTCCTTTTGGCATATCTTGATAATAATTCACCTAAGGTGGAAATACAAATATTATTATTTGCACACGCTAAAGGAGTGTTTGCTCTGTGGCTCCTTGGTGTATTTATTGCAATATTTACATACATTGGTGAAATATTTATTGCTTCCAAATCAACGATGATTTACTATTGAAAATTGTATCTTCAGTTAATCTATATGTACATATCTATGTGTGATATCATTGTTAGAAATTGTGAATTGTATTTATTTAAATGTTGTTTATAAAAAATAATATATGAAAGTAGTTTGGAACTGTGGGATTTATTGTACCACAATACATGAAATTTTTTATTTATTCAACAACCTTTTTCTACCACATAGGGTGTAAGGGAATAGTAACTTTCACCCGGCCCAATCCGGTCCCGCTACTGAACTATTTGTGCATATGGGTTTTTTTTCCGGGGACCATTGCAAGCGAATCGCATAAAAATGCAGGAGATTATCGTGGAGATCCAGGGAGGCAGCAGGTGGAGGTGAACGGCTGGCGCCGGTCGTCGGTGTAGGTCGTGGATGACGTCGGAGTGGCAGATGACGAAGGCCGGTAGCGAAATCACTGGTAGCAGCTGCTGGCGACGGAGTAGTGTTTGTGCGGCAATGGATTGCCGCCACAGAACTTTAAAGATTCCATTTGTATCCGAATTCCAAACAATTGTGTGAACTATTAAAAGATAAAAATGATCTAAATTGCACTAGATCGTTCTTCGTTTACTCGCATTTTCACAGCAATGCCAAATTCAATGATGTACCGTGGAAAATCAAATCCCTCAAGTTCCTGTCTTAACCAAACTATCCCATTATTCTATGTATATGTTGATTAATCGACCTAACAATTGTGATCCTCAACCACGAGGGCCTAACAACCGGCGGATTTTTCATTTTACATACATGCCTATGTAAAATGACCCAGCACATTCTACATCTTGGGGTCACTCTTGTTACCCACGATCTAAACGTACTTTTACATATATTTGCTTTTTCTCTTTTTGAGTTTTTGAATACAGTAGTGAGCGTTTTTCAGGTTTCTCTTTCGGTGTTTTTTTTCTTCCAGTTTTTCACCCCAAAACTAACTCTTCCAAATCTTTCTCTACTTCTTTTAACCAAGTGTTTCTGGGTCTTCCTCTTGTGCGCCGTGTATTTATCCGCCAATCGTTTATGTGTTTTACTGGATCTGTGTCATATGTTCTCCACACATGACCGAACCACTTTATTCTGTGTTGTTCTGCGGCTATCTCTTTATTTCTTATTCTCCGTCTTGTTCTGTCATCTTCGGTGATCGGTCCTATTGTTTGTCTTAAAATTTTCCGTTCTAGTGTGTTTATTTCCTCTTCTTGGGCCTTTGTCATTGCCATCGTTTTGGCACCATGGTTCTATCAAATCATGAAGGAGAAATGTATATAACGATTATAAAAATGTGCGACACCAATTCCCTTAAACGGCATATAAAGAACAAGCACAGGGAAGAATTAATCTCAGAGATTAAACAAATATTTCTATAGTCTCCAAAAGCAAATCTGGAAAATATACTTACTCATTTATTCCAATAGTTGTTTTGTGTTAATAATAAAAGTGTGTAGCGTTAAAGTTAAGGTTGTAAATGAATGTGTTCATGTTGAAAATATAATTTATTTATTGGCACAGAATTAATATTTACTAAAGATGTGAGAAAATGTCAATTTCGTGTTTTTGTAACAAGAAAAAGTAGAAAAGTTCGAACGATCTAAAATTCAAGATTTCACAAATCGTGTATATGCTATTATTTTGTAACTAACGTCAGATATACAATATTATACATTACGATATAAGATCATATAATATGTGAGAAGAATGTACAAAAAACATTTCTCAAACTCATCTTCATCATTTTATTATTTTCGTTTGTGTCTACAAAAAAATGAAACTTAACCTTATGTTAAAACCAAGTTGCTTTTTTCATCGTCTCATCAAGCTCAGAATAGTACCAATAGTGTAGAGTATTGTTTGTTTAAAGTTTGGAGGCAAACTGAATGACTAGAAGTTCTTACCTATCCTGCCATCAAATTCACAATATTTGATGGCATATTACACATAAAAAAACATGCCCCACATTACAAACTAACTGTATGATAACAATATAATTGTATAGTTAACATTTCTTGGTCTTTTATTGGTTGTAATTTAATTTGTTCATTGTTTTATCATCTCAAATGTCTACCACTATTCTTATTCGCTAAATATGTACACGTTTCACTTATGTAGATTATGTTAGAGCTTCTTTGAAATATATTCAGTTTTATTTAAGTATTATTAGGTACCTAGATGTGTTTATAGCTTTACGTGCTCGGTTTAATTTTATTTTGATTACCAGTGTACGCATAATATATCATTAAGAATTAATCAACGACTTAATTGGTAGCAATTAGATTTCAATAATTCTCTCTGTATGTGTGTGTGTTTTATATTTTATTTTTGACGTAATTAACCAGTGCCTAACTGTAAGTTATTGTTTTTGCTCTCAATAATTGTCACTGTTGCTATGTCTTATTGTTCGCTACGTGTATTATTTGTTGAGTGCTTTGCACCAGAGCCATCTTTGGGTTGATAGCCGTGAAGTTGCTGTCAACAGGATGGCATGAGAATTGATTGTTTGGCACATTCACAAGGTAGCTTGAAAGTTCATCATCTCTGACGAAATGTACGATTATGAACACAAACCAATGATATGAATATTAGGCAATGTTTTGTTTGTGTTTTTTAATGTATTTTATTGTTGGGGAATTGGGAAGGGAATAAAAATATATTGTGCTGAATTTTATATCGACTCACAATTATTCATGGATTGGGACATCTTGCACATATTGTTAACATATTTATGTTAACTGCACAGTTCGTAATTTTCGAGTTGGTAACCCTAAGCGATGATGGCAGTGGATTTCTTGCATTATTCTGTAAGTCACGTCGTGTGGAAGTTGCCACTTTGTGAGAAGTTGTGAGCCGCGAGAAGAAACCGTGGGTAAGGCTACGGAATGGGTTTGATCGTGCGAGAATGGCATACAAATGAATGCTAAGGATATGTTTGGCACAGAGTAGTCGTCACACTAACACCTCCATCTTGCTCCCTTTACGTAGGACGCGTATCTGGCCCGGCTGGACTTCCGGTAGGCCCATGCACTTGAATATGAACGTCACGATTTGGGAACCAAAGTTTGCCTCAAATCTGAAAACGAAAAGTTCGTCATGATTAAAATAGCACGCCATTCCTCTATCCGGGGACCGGAAGTTGTACTTACTCGGTCGTGATGTTCACTTCCGGCGCTTTCGTGACCGCGTTCTGCACGACGAGGAAGAGCTTCGTGACGATCTCGATGACGTGCCCGGTTTGGAAGACGAAGTCGCCTTTCTTCTTGCTTAGGTCGCTCTGAAAGAGACAGCCGGTTGCATCGGACGCGGCACTGCCCGAATCTGAATTCGCTATCGCCGACTACAAAGAGGAGATCAAATTCTATAGGATACAATAAGGGCACTAGCAACCTACATAAACGAAGAGACGAAAACCTATATAAACGCACCACAGATCAAATATGTGCATATTTATAGAGATATATAAGGAATTGTGCAATGCGAAAGCTTACTAAAGTACTTACAGCTCGGACATGTACAACTGCAACATCATCCAAAAATGGCGACAGTGACATGCGATAGATTTCCGTCGCAGGCACGCGATATTTCACTTGCAACGTACGCTGATCCAATATCAGCATCGATCGCGTTGATATTACTAATAAAACTGGCACAAACTGAAAATCAACGTATGCATTATTAATTTCCAATTAAGTTTTACGATAGAGCGAAAGATTACCTTCCCACTGGAACGTGCTATTTTGTTAACAATATCAGCAAATACGACGTACTGATCACTCGTTTCGACGCAAATCTTTTTCCATTGCACATTCTGACGCAGACGAACGTAATCACCAAGAAATGGATGTGATACACTATAAAATTTAATAACATAGAAGAAACATCAGATTTACTAGGATAAGCTTAATACCTTCTTGTATATGATGACTTTCGATCCTTAAAAATAAAGCTGGCAGTGACTTTCTCCCGCATGCGATTCCGTGCTGTTTGGTCGAACTTTAGACGATATTTCTGACACCGCCATTTATGATGAATTTTTCTTATGAGTAAACTGGTCTCGGAGAGTTTCGGATGGCATTGTGGCCATTCACGACACATTGGTGAGTTAATATCGTGTGGAAAATGTAAGACCAACGTTTGTAAAAACTGTCTTCGTTTCCACTGTATGTATCGCCTCTGAATAATTTTTGCTGCCCATTCAGCCTGTTTTCTATGTTTTAAAACACGAAATTCCTCTCTGGCCTATAAAAAACATAACCATATTATTATAACCTCAAAGTTAACACATCAACTAGCCATAAAGGAGTGGTTGCTTTGTATATTAAAAATTAACCTACATCAATATATAGTAAGAAATTAAGCAAAATTAATATGATTAAATCAAAAAAATGATGCAGTTTACCACACGATAAAGGCACCAGAGATGTCTGTGACTTTGAAATGGAAAACCCAATTTGATTTCCTAACAAAAACAGGCACATAAAATTAAATAAATCAAAGAAAATGGATGTGGAGATGATAACTCACTCTCCAACTTCGCCATGCAGATGCGATTATCCTTTGACTATGCCGCATCTTTTTGTAACGATTTCTTGCTGTATATCCCCGCCAAATCTTCTGAATTAGTAGAGCTAGGTCATGAAGGCGTGCACGTCGAAAGTCTTCAAGTTCGTAAACTGTTCGAGGGCTGCGCACAAAGAGTTTAGTCCTTCCAAAGGTAAACTCAGCACTTGGAATAGGTACAGCTCGAAGGAGCATGGAGACTCCTTCAATTGGTGATCCTCTCCATCGAGGCCATGTTGTACCACAGAGCATTTTGTAACGACAGAGGAATTGTGGATATGGTAGGCGATAGCAGAAACCGGAGCGCCAAATTTGTACTGTTGATAGAAGACACAAATATCGAACCTGGAATTAAAAAAAAATCTCAATAAATGAACTTAGTATAATTTTTAGGATGATATACCTGATGTTGTACTAGAGGCATCTCTAAGACACGTGGCTGTTTCAACTCATTGGGTTTAAGACATCGGATGTAATGTGGTTGGCGCGATGTAAGTGATTTTAGAAGTGCGTTGACAGCCACCTGAAGTTGTGTGGCAACCGAAGCTGGTTTTTTCACGGTGCATCGTTTTGGGTTTCCTTCCGGGAAGAGTGCATGCATCAGGGGATGATCACAGCGGTACATTGCACGTGAGAGTTCCTTAGGGAGTGTTTCGTGGTTCTTCTCGATGAAGCCACGTACATCGTATGTGACTGGACCCGCAAAATGTCGAATTCTTAAAAATAGACGTACGTTTTGAATTTTTAGCAGTTTTGGGAGTTGACTTATCTTACTGAAAATGGAAGGATGGCAGTGATGGATCGGCAGCTAAACAATGTGAATGTCCTGCACAACATTGTTCCACACGTGTCAGGTAAGTTTGGTCGCTGTGCACGTGATGCTCGTCGAGCAACGAAAGGACGCCATGTTTTTCATGTTCCAATAATTGACAAATTCCACTATAAAGAAACAAAACTTGAGAATGTATATGATGTTCAAATATTGCATTACATACATATTATTAAAATACTCTATTTTCGTCCATTCTAAACCTTCCCGTGCTAGTTCCTCCTGCTCCTCCTTTAACGCAATGGCTGTTATCACTTGATGAAGCTTCTCATTGCAATAGTTGATCATTAATTGCTCGAATCCGTTCTTTTCAAAGCATTCGAAACCGTACAAGTCGAGTACGCCTAATAATTTACGTTTACCTAAGTGTCTGGGCTGTAAAAGATCATAATATTACTATGTTAAGAAAGATAACCTTAACATAACCAATAAAATCTACTTGACGTCTAATTCGTGGTAATCTCAAAACTATACTTAATCTATATTATAACCAAAAAAGTACTTACTTTTATGATTTCGTTAATTTTACTAATCAACCACGTAAATAAACGACTATACAACATTTTACATAATGTATTGCGTATTTTCGTCGCTTCGCAGGCGTTTAATTCCGCTAGAATGCCATCCTCCACGTGGCGACTTGTGAGAGCACGCTGTAACCATCGATGTTCGGCTCCCAGCAGCTCGCAAATTTCGTATAACTCTGAAAAATTTACGTCAAATTTGCATATTCCTGCGGAGAGTAAGTGGAGGTATGTAAAGTGATTAAAAAGTTACCGTAATCGTTATTGATTGAACACCCCTCGGTCCC
This sequence comes from Mimaenictus wilsoni, assembly GCA_027575185.1. Taxonomy (NCBI): domain Eukaryota; kingdom Metazoa; phylum Arthropoda; class Insecta; order Coleoptera; family Staphylinidae; genus Mimaenictus; species Mimaenictus wilsoni. The sequence continues at coordinate 22,484 of JAODAC010001718.1, read as the reverse complement.
GTCAATGTTATTGCAAGGCACAAACTCCAAATTACCTAACTTTAATACAACAGCGATGATTCGAAAAATATTAACAACTTCCTCCACGGCGAAGCCGAGTATCTCGAACGCCGACCGCGTGTACACGAAGAGATTCTTATCATCGTCTTCGGTTTGCGTGGGTTGGCGATTTCCGGTGTGGAGGATTCTATACTGTTCTACGTTACGTTGTAACTTTAAGCCTTCTGTAATTTGATAATTAAAAATAAACAGTATTATATTGTATAAAATCAATGTAAATTCCTTATATTGAGACAATTTGTTTTCACGGGATTTTCGCCGCTTTCAGCTGTTTACCCAAAAAATCATTAATATCATCAAAATCATTAATAATATAAAAAGTATATACATATAAAATGTACATAATTAAGCTCTATAATTACGCTCTAATTATTTATATATTATACGTATAATTATGAGTTAAATATATCTATATCTTTGAAAAATTAAAAAAAAAAGTTTGTGTGCAGAACTTGAACCTGCAACCTGGAAACCGATACGCACTAACAACGGCGCCACGAAGCCGATATAAGCTTGCTTTTATATTAGAGAAACATTACCATAATCAATTTGTGACAAAACTTTGATTTTTATTGGACAAATGGCTCAAAACAGCGAAATTCCCGTGAATAGAAATTCTTTCAATATATGTTCTATTCCCCAATTCTGAGACGAACAATGGAGATACCTTTCTTAATTTATCGAAGGTTTACTTACTTAACAAATGAATATCGGCTCCCGATAAGAGCTGATAAAATATATGAAAATTTCGATCGCCACATGATAAACTCGTTATTCTTGTCTGAAAATAAATATCTGTTTTATTTTACTATTTTACTTCGCACGGAATATGAAAAAAGGAAAGATAAAGAAAAGTTACCTTATCCAACAAATCTGTCCGCATGAAAATGTGCAATATCTTAAATTGTTGTGTACAAAAGTATTTAATTTACTTACAATGCATCAGATGTCCTCCAATTGGATCTCCCTTATAGTCAAATTCAATATCCAGGAATTTTCCCTGGAAATAATTGGTGTAATTTCCGGTATTTTAATCCATTTTAAAAGCTTACAAATCTTGATGCATTATCATTTCTCTTCGTTCGAGCATTGCCAAAAGTTTCAAGCAGTGTGTTGGCTTGCACGAGACGATCTTTGAGGAGTTTCACCTCCGGACTGCAGCTGCTAACCAGGACGAGGAATTGCAGGACGATTCTTGCCGCCTCTGTCTTGCCAGAGCCACTTTCCCCGGTGACGATAATCGACTGATCTTCATTGCAATCATTGAGCCAACGATATGATGATGCAGCAACTGCATAGCTAAAAAATGTTGATAAAAGATAATTTTTTTAGATTATTTGATTTTAGATACTCTTATTATTATTATTTTTTGATAAATACTCATTATGATCAAAATGTATGAGGGATATATAATTCTTATCAATATGTCATGAAAAAGAATTGATTTGAGGTAATGACTATAGTTTCGATCCTCAGAAAATCAAGAAAAACTGATCAAAATTTATTTTTTTACAATCAGGCAGAATATGAAATAAATATAATAGTTAATTGAAAAAAAACTGAAGTTACAAATGTTTAAACGCTCAACTCTGCCTTGCTAGATGTTTTATCACATTTATTTAAATAAAATTCTGAAAAGTGTGGTCATAATTGCCAAAACTAACATTCACTCTGTATTTCCACCTGCGTTCTGTATTTGTCTTTACTAAAACAATTAATAATATGTTTTACAAGCAATCGGCCAAAGATTTTTAAATCTAGAAATTTAAATGTTTATAGAAAAAGCATATTGTTGAGTAAGTTAAAACAATCAATATTATCTGAATTTAATAATAGTTTGAAGTTTTTTTTTTGCTGAATGTAGCCATAATTTTAATAAAAGTAGTGCATGTTCAATAGCTTTAAATATATTTAAAGGTATTAATAAAGTATTTAATCAACTAAATAAGACACTGAATAAACCATATGAAAATGTTAAATTTGAAGGATATCAAAAATGATTTGTTTACATGTGAGGTGGTAGTTGAAATGGTCCTTTTTTGATGTACGTCTCCGCCAAGTCAGCGGAGTAGAGCGCCAACTTCTTGTAGGGATTCACGGAAATGAGCACGTTGCCGATGTACGTGTAGATGTGGTCGCGCTTGAAGCGCTGCTGCAGGTTGGCGACGAACACGTCCTCGTTGAGCGGCTCCAGCAGCACGGAATCCCAGGCGCCCACTTCCGGCTCGAGCATCGCACCGCCGCCGATGCGGTGGCATCTAGCCGTGGTGTACGACGACGCCGACGATGACGACGCGATGCACGACACCCCCCGACGGAAAGCGCGCACCCTCGTCAGCAGACGGCCGCAGCAACGAGGACGAGGACGCCGTCGGTCGCTAGCAACCGCATGCCCGTCGCTGCCACCACGAATATGTCCGTCCACACGGTGCTAATTAATCGCGGTCGCCGCGTCGCGACGCCGAATACTAGCTAAGAAAAACGAACAGGGGGATTAATCACAGGCGAAACGTAGCACTTGTTTCCACGGTTTGCAGTGGTTTGGAAGATATGAAGCGTACTACCGAAAGGAATGATGTGAGCAGGCGTTTACGGACCACTCATCGCACTCGTCGTACTCGTAGTAAGGATTGTGTTCGGGGGTTGTAAATGACCATGGGGAACACTCAGTTATTGTATGGGACGAGTGGGGAGCGAGGGTGTAAAATAGTGGTTCAGGGAATTGCCGTTCGGGTTAATTTAGCGCTGCAGGATGAGCTGCGTTTACACTTGGCCTGTAAAAACTACCCCAGGGAAAAAATACTATATACTCATAATGAATAAACGAAAAACATACCTTCCTGAATAGCGAATTTTAAAACTATATCATCATAAAATAAGTTTACATATTAGAATAGGTTGCCAAGATATATTTTTATTAAAAAATTTAAATGTAAACGCAGCCTGTATCATGCTATGTCAAACTGACACTAAACATACATTATTAAATGAATGACGAATGTAACATGTTCAGCTTTAATTATATGTGCTTGTTTATTGCACGACACCTCATAAAAAGTGATGATATCGGTGCCTCTAGTACTACGAAAAAATAAAAAAGTAAATACGAACATTTAATATTTCATTGCAATTTATTTTATTAACAGTCATTTTATAATTTCATTTATTATTTGTTGAAAGTGGGAATAGCAGGTTTATATATCATAAATAAGAACAAAAATCTATCTTTTAGAATTATTAATGACTGCGTAACTAAAATATTTGTGAAAGAAGGCTGTATTTTCTTTTAATAATAAATTACAAAGATCCTATTGTTTGTTTCATCCTAAATAAAACGTCTATTAGTGACTTTGTAAGACAATAAAATAGTCACTTTTACAATAACATCCAAAAGTAATTAGAAATATGATTAATTATTATATGGAAAGAGAATTATATACATTTATTTTATTATATATAGAAATCTTATATCATCAAATTAAACGAATTGCAAGAACGTAATATTAAATAAATTAAAATGTATTTGGATTTAGTTCCTACGGACTGAAATTGCGTTGCAAATATGTATAAAATTACATATTTGAGAGCAAGTACTTTGTAATAATTTTGTAACAATTTGTTTCAAAATGATTATGGCAGACAAATTTGGTTAGACTTCAATAATCGGTACTCGATAAAAGCAACAAAAAGTGCAAATATGAGTTTATAATACATTCAGCAGGATAATAGATTGTAGAATTTATAATATTCCTGAAATTACTCATGAGAAATGCATAGAGGGCAAATCTAATGTATTTGGAAAATGATAATTCTTTTCAGTCAATTTTGTTTATATAAATGACAAATATTCAGCAGGTATAAATCGCTTTCTTCCTCGTGCTTCCATTCCATGATCTATTAGTTACAATCAATAAAGTGAACAAAATTCAAAAATAGAATACAAACTATTTCAGCAGGATTTTTCTTGAGAAATGAATGAAGGGTAATTATAAGTCATAATATATTTGGAAATATTCATTTTAATTTACTTCTTGCAGGTTCAATCGATTCAGCGTGATTATCTTCAAACTCCTGGGATAGTTTGCTATTGAACTCATGAAAGATGAGTGTAATAACGCGATGATTTCTGTGTCAGAAAAATAACTTGAAATTACTTCTAAAATTTTGCTTTTATTTATATTTATCTTCCCCCAATATACACAAATCATATACCATTCGACTCAGAATGAAATTTGCCTTAATTTTCTGCTACAGTTTTTTGGATAACATGTTTAGAAATCATGTTATATATCATTAAAGTTTACTCTAATAACGTCAACATTGCCGACCCTAAAAATGACAATGTTTCATTTGATTCCTCAGAAATTACTTATTGTTAAAACTATCTGTAAATATTCAGCAGGAATAAATTAACTTTATACCCGGATTGCCATCTTGTGTCAATCCATTAAACTTATAACACTTTTTTCACAAAAAATAATTTTTGGAAATAAAAAAAGTAATCCATATTCATCAAAAATAGAATTACAATTATTATATTCTTTTTGTATTTAAAATTTTGTAGAATTTTTCGTTTTCAATTAATGATGAAAAATATATGAAATACAAATAATAGAGCATGTGCTACCATCTGTTAAAGAGTAGACGAACTTTACGATAAAAATAGGAAATAAGTCAAGAGGTTATGTAAATATTATTGTCAAACAAAACAGAAACGAAACAAATTTTAGTACAATTTCCCCAACTCTTAATTATACAAATAAAATCATGAAAGAAGCAGCAGTTAGTCTCCTCAGTCGTGCCGTCGAATTGGATCAAGCAAAGCGCTTTACTGAAGCTTTACTTCTCTACCAAGAAGGCATCCAAATGTTATTAAACCTTCGAAAATGTACGTATAAATCCTTAATAAAGTTCGCAACAATGCTGCAAACTATTAACAGCTATTAACATTAATTATTTGGGTGTTTTCCAGCCGAAAGTAAAGAAAAAGCCGCATACTATCTCAAAAAGATTGAAGAATATATGAGCAGAGCTGAAGTTATAAAAAAGACAATTGAAGATCTCAAAAATCAGGGAAAATACCATGAACAAATGAGTATCAAAAGTGACAGCACTGGACATTCATACACAAAACTATTTAGTCGATTCTTAGATGATGATATCACAAGTGTTACAATTGAAGATCCCTATATTAGAGCATATCATCAAATTCAAAATTTGATAAGGTTTACAGAGATGTTGATTAAGCACTGTAGTAATCTAAAGAAAATCAAACTGATTACTACTCTACAGGATAGTGAAAGGGACCAACAGGCACATCTCACTGTATTGAAACGAGATTTGAAGGAACATTATTGCATAGATTTGTTAATAGAGTTTTCACCAACATTACATGATAGGCAAATTATGTAAGATTATTGTAACATTAGTGTTACAATGATAATTGTTGTAATTACATTTTATTGATTTTAGGTTAAGCAACGGCTGGGTGATGAAAATTGGAAGAGGATTGGATTATTTTAAAGCACCTAGGGCGAAAAATTGTATTGGGACTTATGATTTGGATTTGCGACCTTGTCACGAAACAACTGTTGATATTTTTCATTCTAATAGTGTTGTACAAAAATAGTTAATGTAAAATATGTAAAATTTTATTATTGACACAGACTTGTATATATTTTTCTGGTAATTCAAATTTTATTATACTAATAAAAAGTGTTTAACGTATGTTATTATAAAAATTCACTAAATATTTTAATAATTTCATAAAACAAAGACGATAAGCATTGTTTTAATTTTCGTGTTGTTAAAGAGAATGTCCTCTTCGATTATTTCCAGGATAATATTTCGATATTAAAAAGACGATAGAATGTTATTAACCTATTATTATATATGGTTGGTGTATACACCAGGAAAGGAAGAGCTTAGCGCGAACCCAAACAAAACCATAATTGTCCCATTTTCTAGGAGAAGGAAGAGTCTGTCTCTAAACGGTATTGAAATACAATATACCAAAACTGAAGAATATGGGAGTAACCCGAGACGCATCACTAACATGGAACACCCACATCGACAGGACTTTAGCGCCCTGGCCATGTAGATAACTTATGGGTAGGTCTCGCTGCCAGATGCTTCTCATTTTCAGGAAGCTTTTCTTTGAGGAGTCATTCAAGATACTCATCGAAACGCCCGGAAGGGATACCGAAATAGTCCGTGAGTTCGGAAGAGAAGCTTTGTACACCGATGCCTCCAAGCAGGACTCGGGCACTGGTATTGGAATACACAGTTCAAGGGTATAAGAGCATAAAGCTGTGGGGCATAGACCAACCATACAGCAATCAGAAACGATTAGCCTTGACATGAACGCCCGCATTGTCAAGCAACTGAAGGTAATTAAAAAAGCTTGTAAGTTGGCCAGAACGATCTGGGAATGTCAGAACAGCCTGAGGCAACTGGCTAAGAACAGCCGTGTTACCCTCATGTGGGTTCTAGACCATAACGGCACACCGGACAATGAAATGGCTGATAAACTAGCCAAGCAGGGGCACGACCCAATCAAATAGATAGAGAATACGAATTTAATGATGATCATCAGCACATAGTTCAAAATCTGATTAAGAAAGATTTAAAATCTTTCTAGTGCGAGTGAAATGTTTTAAGTGCCTCCATTACCATAAGCAATAACAGTACCAGAACGAAAGTTTAAACGACCAAAACTTGTGATACCACAAATTGCCCACTTTTCTGGAAGATGAGAATATTGGATTCCTCTCTGGGTTTGGTTTAGTATAATTTACGAGGCACTAGATTTGCTACCAGAAGATAAATTCTATTATTTAATCCAATCCATCCAGACTATTACCGAAGGTGCGTCAATATTCTCGATTGGTGAGAAATCTAGATTTTGTCGTACTGATTGATGTTCAGATAGAGATTCATATAAAGGAAGAGAGGGAGAGACCTATTATGAAAACATTAACAGCAGCGCCATGTATATTTCATCGATCGTACGTAAAATACTTGTTACAATTATACAATGTCCTGCCCAGTAACTAAAGATATCGATAAAGGTCTCATGAGGATGCGCCAGTTTGGGACGTAGGCCATATTTGTCCTATTCTATATGGGGGATCAATATTTCTCGAACTTGTGACCTTACATATGTATCTTTAGATGCCTATTAGGTGTCTTGAATTGGTTGTACCTTTATTTAATTAGTCATTTTAGTATATCATAATGGCGCAGACCAAAGATCGCACAATGATTCATCGCAATCAGATGATCGGATTTGAAAATATTTTCCAACTAAAAATCCCTGGATTTATTTTTATATAGAATACGCAAGAACAATTAGTGAAGAATATTGTATTGGTCTCTAATAACATAATACATATTGACTAAATTTGGTTCCATTATAATAAGAATACATTTTGTTACACTCAAAAACGATAAACAATAATAAGTAAACACAATGGCGGTGGCACATAATTTTACAATACTTCATTTTTACACGATCAATTTTAAGTAGAATAACCGAGAGTTACACAAAATACACTCAACAAAAGTAGAATTTTCGGAAATAAAATAAATACAGTGGTACAAACTATATAACACAAAATAAACATTTATAAAATAATACGAACAAATGATATTGGACCAAATATAGGACCTTAAACTGAACACTACTTTTATAATAAAGTAATGAAAGTTTGATTAGATTTAAGTTATGTTAAACTAAACTTTCACTCTGTGTTGAATATGCCTTGAAGGAGTCCAAAAGCTTAGGTTGAATCAGTTCCTGAGCATCTTCTTCGGTCATTACGTCCAGACCACAAGATTCTGTGATTTTGCGCAATGTAGCCTGCAAAGTAAATAAATAAAATTATTTTATCGATTGTTAAAAAGAATCCAATAAATATTACTATTCAACGTTTTTAAATTTTATAAAATTAGTTACAAAGTAAGAAACTTACGAGAGTAGCAACCAAAATGGCGTCGTTATCGTATCGTTCCGTTTTTTCTTTGCACAGCTGGACCAATTTTTCAACTCCACCCGCTTCCACAACCTGTTCAGCGGCATCCCTCTCGGTACACAAACGCGATAAGCCGATAACGGCCCTCTGTCTCAGCCTCACCATTACATTATCATCGGCAAATCGCGTCTGTAGGAAGCAAATCAAAGCCACAGGCGCACAAATTTCACATAGTGCTATGCGTGCCTCCACATGGGACGCCATTGTAGCAATCAGTGTCGCCACCTGTTCCAAAATGTAAACTGAAGCAATATTCCCATGTCGTTTGATGATCTCCAACAGCAAACCAACGGTGCTTTGATGGAGAACATACTTAATAGCTTTATGATCCATCGCGACCAAATTCGCCAAAGCCGCTGTGACAAGAAGGATATTCTGACAACAATTGGTCTCTTCTAGATAACGAGTTAGATACTTGACAATGCGCCTACTATATTGATGCAGTCCCTGAATATTATGATTATCTTCAATCCAGGGAGCGGTGATCTGGGCAAGAAGGGCAATTGCTTCGATACGTTCCGGTTCCGGACGGGAATGATCGCAAATTATGTCCGAGATAGTACATAAACCACTAACGCCCTCTAGTTTTCGGATACTGTTGGCATTGATACAAAGCGTAGTTAAGGCTCTTAGACCCAAACCTCGAACGGAAGAACCTTCACATTTTTCAATGATTGCTGTGATAGTTTGAATCGCTCCATGTTGAATAAAAAGAGGGATTAGGGCATTATTTCTTAGAGTAAGGCTTGTTAGAGCGGTAAGTCTTGATCTGACATCCATTTCACTCTTGGGATCTGATAACGCTTCGATGAATAACTCGACGTGTTTATTCATAGCAGATTTGTGTAACTCAATGTACAATTTGTGAAGCTTCGCCAAGTTTAGAGTACTGTTAATATTCGATGACGAATCCAGAAGTTGTTTCAAATTAACTTCCTTCTTAGCGTTATTGTTCTGAAGAAGTTCCAGATAATCGTGGATCAATGGAAGAAGACGGGACGCCGAGTCGGTACGGGCAATTTTATTACTAAAATAGAAAATAAGTAGTTTTATCACTTCATAGAGAAATATTTTCTGTAAACTTACTTTTTGTAATAGTCAAACAAAGCAATTATATCACTATTTAACTCTAGAATATTCCTTAAAATAGAGGAGATTTGAGCAGCTAGATTCCCAACTTGATTGTTCAACTCAGCTGCAATTGATTTACATTGTAAAGTCGTCATGCATTCCGGCTCATAGCTATGTTTTTGCTGACGAACCCAACAATCAAGGGCAGTTTTCTCATCAATTGTCTCTAGATTAAGCGTTTGAGGTCTGAAAATGAAGTTTTCGTTATTAACATTTAATCATAATGCCATAAGTTATGAGAGGAGAAGATAGTTACCGATTGGAAGCTTCCTGTTGATATTTTTGTAACAAATTTTTGGCATGGATACGTCCCAGACGTTGTGTCGGCATTTTTTGCAAGATCTTCGGTGTTGAAGTATGCTTGGGACTTTTAATTTTAAAATAACTCTCCATTTCCGTCTCGCTGTCATCAAAATCTTCCACTTTCTTATCAGATACTGGTCCCAAGTCAAAATTACTCAAAGGGGAAAATGGGGCCATCCCCTGTTCAGTGTCACTATCATGTTGATAGATGTACGCAGGTGCCGAGAGATTCGGCGGGTAATTTTCGATTCTCCTGCTGACGAGCGGCAGAGTCCGATTGCAACTAACTTCCTCGTCGGTGTAATCCGCATGGACAAACTCCTCGCTCTCGTCAAAACACGCCGGCGACGATGCATTCGAATGCGCGTTTACCTCATGTGCATACTGATGACCATCGCACTCCTCCGCATCATCACGCTCACCATCAATACGCTGGTCATTTGTATTCGGCGATGCACCCGTGAACAAATTCCTACTCACTTTATTGTTGTTTGCCTGCAGTTTGACAAGACGCCGGTTATTCGGTTCAGTCCTAGTCAGTCGCAGCTTATCCAAATTCCTTGTGGGTGTGTTAGGTAGATAGTAGACCTTCCCGGGTGTGATCAATCCCTGGAGGAGCGTCGACTTATGCGGTGTGTCTTTCTCGACAATCTCTGAAGTTAGATTACTCTTGGGGATTTTATCACTCTTCGCCAACGCGTGTTTGAATTGTTTTTCGGGTGTACGTGGTTCCAGCTGCTGGCGGATGTTGGGGGAGGTCTCAGTGTCGGAGAAGCCGGAATCCTGACTGCCGGGACTCTCGGAGTGTGCACGCCAACTCAGTGCTTCCTCAGCCCACCAGACTTTACTTGGTGAGCGATGAAATTCGCCCATTTTTAATTATAAACGTCTGAAAGTTGAATTAAAATAGACTTAAGTAGGCTGAACAAGAATCGGAAGCAATAAATACCGTCTACTTGACTTTGGACCCTCATAGGCTTTGAGATATGAAAAGCATTAACCCTCAAAGAATTCATTTGAACTCTTTCAAAACCAGATGACTAATCAAGAAGCATTGATTACTAATTGGTTTTAATTTAGTATGTTAGATCATTGATTGTGAGTAACAACGGTGCTTTTTTTGTAATTTGAAAAGAGTTTTAGTCACCATAATAGAATAATTGAATTTGACTGTTATTGCAACCAGTTTTCATTGACAACGCGTTTGTTGCGAGGAAGTGCAAATTGTCGACTTGCAAATTACGCGCCTCACCTGCTTCCATCGCTGATGTTTAAATTAAGGTCAATCAAAGGTTAACAGCAATTACTCATTATCCCTCCTGAAATGCCAAAATACAAAAACGAACATAATCGACGAAGTTGAACATGCATATATTTTAATTTAAAATACAAATAAAACATTGTAACATTATCATTCAATTATTTTAACACATGACATCTCCAAGTATGTAAAAATGCTACTAATACCCGCAATAAAATTATCTAGACATACTTTATTATGAGGATTTTACCTGGCTTCCAGGTAGAAACCACCGGGTGTTACTTTCATTTTTACCTGAAGATTCACAGCTGTGCAAATTGTGTAGTATTACATTTATAACTCCAATTAAAATAATCTTATTGTTAAGGATTATAACACACTATAAACCAGATGTGGCCACTTGTGCATCTGGCCAAGACGGTAAAATGTATTCTTAAATGGATACATTTTGAATATTATAATTATTCACGTCAAGAGACTCTTGACATGTGAGTAAAACTCTTGAAAGTAATATAAAACTCTTGAAAGTATTGTAAAAATCTCGAAGTATTCAATAAATATAAGTTCCTAATGCTTTCAGAAGAAAAAGGCAATATTGATGTACTTGAGAAACTTGTAAATTCCTTCAAGCTCCTGTAAAACTCTCCAGAATCCCATAAATTTATTTAGAATACTGTAAAACTCTTGACAGTTTAACTATTGACACTTCAACAATTGTCGATTTTATATAATTCCAGGAAATACTTCATTTTCCTGCTATTTACTTGAAATTGCGTTTGATTTCCTAACGGTGAAAGCAGCTGTATCAATACATAATTTTTATAATCCGTTAATAAGGTACTTTACTAGCTGATCCAATAAAGAAGATTACAGTGAAGCTTCCGAAGTATCTACATGGAACATATTCTTATCATTTCTACGACTTCCTAGGTGTTTGCAGATGCTATAAACTATAAATTATTATAGTATAGTAGCCGCTTTATACTTTCCCAGTGATATTTCCCACATTTAAATCAACGCCCTGTTTGTATAAAAGCGAAATGCGTTCTGATAAAGGCCTATGAGTACCTCAACCCCTCGCAATTCGCATGAATGTATTCCCCCTTTTTATCAAGCCCCTAAAATCCGTGCAACCGAGTTGTAACCGTCATTTCTTTGTGCTCAACGTAGAGTAAGATGTTTTCAACATGGATAACAATGGGAATATGCAAAAATCAAAGGCTATGGCTTTGTTGAAATGTTTAGGGTACTTCTTGGTTAGTAACCAAGAAGTACCCTGAACTAGGGATGTTTTCGAAAGTACGGAAATAGGTTGTTCCCATGGGATGAGCAAAAATCTCATGGGAAAAGATACAAGTTTCAAAAAATAGATTGTAGCTACATAAACAAGTTCCATACCTTGGAGTAAACATGGAGGATGATGGTTTAGAGGACCCGGTAATAAAAGGGCGAATAATAAGCATATATTCCGCTCAAATCTGACTCATAAATACACCAAGGTCAAAATTTACAAAACAGTAATTAGACCCGTTCTCACCTATGACTGCGAGACATGGCCACTATCCCAAAGCAATGAGTCAAAGTTAGACATTTTTGAGCGGAAAATTATGAGACGCATCTTAGGTACAGTAATAGAAGACAACACCTACAGATTAAAGTACAATAATGTAGTACCCAAGGAGACCCAACTACAACCAGTGTATAAATTTGTAAAATTTGAAAAACTAAGATGGCTGCACACATGGTAAGTATGACCGAGGACCGAATACCAAGAAGGGTTATATATTGCCAGATGATGGGAAAAGGAACAAGAGGAAGACCAAGAAAGCGGTGGATGGACTCGTTTAAAGAAGATGCCATATACACTTAAGAATCTAAAAATGGCAGGGTGCTGCACGTAATAGAGAAGACTGGAGGAAGAAATTGAGAGAGACCCAAGGTCCAAATTGGGCTGTAGCGTCCGCTATATATAATTAAAACAAGACAAACACACTTTCAAGGCAAATAACTGATAAAAACAGGTGATAAAACCTAGTGATATATACGATTGATTTCAAAGTTTGTTCAAGGTAAACCCTATCTGTCCAACACGGAAAATCAATTGAAATATAGTGATAGCAACATCAACGTGTTGGAATCCAGTTCTATTTGTTGTTTATCACACGGTATGTGTCATTAATACAGCGTAACCGTGTTTGACTCACAATCAGCACTCATTTGATTGTACTTAATTAGAGCATATTGTGTGTAATACAATATATTTCGTACACAAAAATGATACTTGCATATATGTTGTATAGTTATCATTATATTTATCAAAATCATTATGCAACTTAAGATTCACTAGTCTGAGTTACATGTATGCATAAGAGGTATATAGAGTTGCAGGGTTTATCTGTCAATATCACTTGGCATAAGTTTAGTTATGGCAATAGTCGAGCAATAAAAATCACAACTTTCTTATTCAATTTAAGTCCATAATTGGTTGCGTTTATGCGTGAGAATAAGTATTTCTCATATCAAGGCTGGGCTGAGTTTACGCGAAAGAAAGTGAAATTACGTAGAATCAAGAATTTAATTGAGAAACGCCAATCAGTAAATTTGCGTTTTCAATGCTTTCGTATAGTTATAGGTAATTGTAGGTAATCTGGCTTAAGACATTTTCTGTGACTAACTATCAATTTTGATGAGGCAAATTTTAGATTCGATTAATAGTCGATTTTAGTTCAATAATTATTTTAACTGAAATGATAACATAGAAATGAGTAAGTACTATATTCACGCGAAACGACTTAACAAGGTTTACACATATTATTAAAAAAATAAATATCAAAGCCATGAAACATTTTTTATGGGAAACTATTTGCAATATAGAATTGGATTTTTTTTAACTAACAATAAGAGTATATCCTTCCGAGAATATTTTACATATTTTACATTACAAAACAAGATAACTGGTAAATAGTGAGTTAAGTCAAAAATCATCTGAACCAAAAAGAAAACAAAAAGTTTACTAAAATAGATAATATAAATTAGGCTCTGTTTGAAGAAATAGATTTTTGGCAAAATGTCGAGTGTTCGAGTATCTACAAAACAAACCCATTCCAATACTTTAAATACCACTTGGTAATTGAAATGTAGGTAATTGAAAACTATATTCAGCTAACTCATATTTGTGGTTTTATACGAAATTTAACAAAATCATCATCTAATTTTATAATTTAATTATAAATCCACTTTTTTGTACAGATATAGACTCATGCAAATGTACGAAAGTGTTAAATTAACTTTATCATCACCTATTTAGTGAAATTTATGACACTGAAGGGATTTTTACTTTGCCCACAACTATAATTATCAATTTTCTTGAAGTAAAATTTAGATTTCATTAAACATTTACCTGAAATCATAGCATACAAATGTCGAAAACGTCATTGGATTTGCTTAAAACGAAAGCATAAGTCCACACAAAATTCTCGAAATTTTATAACATATGTTAACAAAGTCTATTTCCAAATGTTATCTAATACTTAGCAACTTTGTTCGAACTTTGTTCACATATAAAGCCATTCCAATTCTTTAAAGCCTCGAAAATTATCTTTTAACCTGTAGATAATTAAAAGCTATAATCATTTGATTAACGTGAAATGAAGTAGTACGCTTACTCATATTTATGATTTTACGAAATTTAACCAAATCATTACCTATTTTGATAGGTTAACTACAAATCGACTTTTTTCTTCAGATATTCGAATGCACGAAAGTATGAAATCAACATTGTCAATTCCTATTTAGAGTTATTTATGACATTTTTACTGTTAACAACTATAATTAAAAATTTTCTTGAAGTAAATATTAGGTTTGCTTGAAATCATTGCATGCAAATGATTCTCACATATTTCTTATTTTATAAAACATTAACACAAAAATCAACTATTTCCATATGTGAACTAATAATTCGCGCTTTTCTTCACATGCAGATCCATTCAAACTCGTTAAAGCCTCAAACATTCGTTACGCTTCATTAAATTCACTTAAACTCTTCTTAAACGGTTCACTAACGGTAACAACAATGCACCATACGTGCTATTAAAGCCAAACTTCATTAGTTAACAAAAGAGCAAGTTCAATAGCACATAAGTCGGATGTTGTAATACATTTCCATGATTTTCTATTCGATTTTCTATATCCACGATTTTTTTCAAACACAATTCGCTCCTCCACGACTATAAATAAAGTTACATAACACATCATCGCACCTAGTGCATATTAATGCAGCTTAAACGCAGTTAAAGCTTATTTAATACCCAAAGAAATGTGCGTGAAACACATGAATACCAAACGGCGCCGCCTCATGCCCAAGAAATAAATATTTTGAAGGAGATGCCCGACGCTAACGGCATACGGTTATAAATCGGATATAAAAAGTGTAAATCTTCAGCGTTAAATCGTCCAGTGTCAATGTCATTGAATGTCATCCGTGATTATCGCCATCACTGCCATATACAGCGTTTTTTTCCGTATATTTTATTGCGTTTTTATCCAAAGTTACAAGGCAATTAAATGATTAAATTGAATTGAACGCCTTTGACCGCTTGCGAGTTTAGACATTAGAGAATTTATGCGCAATTTTACACGAATTAAGCATAGCTTAGCGGCACGTGACTGTGGTCGACCACAGGCCGATCGTTTTAGTTGCTTTCCCGATGCTGGTTATCCATATTTTCACTATTCCAGCCGTGTTTAAATGCGTTTCGTTTAAATAGGGGCACGTGGCACGTGCGTTGGTGAAACTTTTGTAACGGTCGCACCCTCATACCATGCACATTTATTGCTTTCTACGTGCCAACGTTGGTGATGTTCATCAAAGTGTGGCGAAAACACACGCCTGGCACGCGTTTCAATTAAAAATGAGTTTCGTTCCTTTAGGTCTGAATATTTAGTGTGCTATATGCACTTCCTGGATGTAGGCCACTCGAAGGTACTTAAAGATAGTGTTTAAGAGTGGAAGTTACTCAAAATCAACCATGTGCAACGAAAGAATCTTTTGTTTTAATTTATAATTAGAGAGATCTAACAAGTAACAAGCAATATTTTACTTGGTTTTATTGCTAGAAAGTTTGCAGGAGGTTTTCTTATTAAAAATAAATCATGATGTTATGCAGGATTTTATCTGGTAATTTCGAGTAATATTTATTTGGGGGAAATAAATTATTGAATGCGAACACTGCCACCGGAAGGATGTGTGACATGACACTTCAATTCCTTTGGCGTCCTTCATGCACGAGTGATTTTCACTTTTTCACATATATCACGTGTGCTACACTATGCTAAACATATGGTACGTATGTATTTGGAGTTTTATAGAATTTTACAGCTTTGAATTCATTTACATTTGCTGTATTCGATGTAACTAGATCTCGGAAAGTATAATCAGAGCGTAGGAGTCATTCTTCAATTGCATAAATATAGTGTCAAGATTTTTATTAACTTCAAACACCAAACTTCGTGACAAATAATTCTAACACTTTGTGTTGCATCCCCATGATTTCATTATTAATGACATTTTTGCTATAACTATTGATACTTTTTCTACTTTTAACGGCAGAAATTTTAGAGATTTTTGCAAACTTAACTAACTTTTGCAACTTGGCAAAATGGAAACGTTTTAGCACAACTTTCAGTTTGTTTTTCATCCCCGTAGTTTAGTTATTGCAATTTTGACGGAAGCACTTTCAGTAAAGTGAAAGAAAAGATTTCCATTACTTTTTTCTGTTTGTTAAAGACATACAAAAATATATGCATGCAAAAGGGCATGGGCATAACTCTTAACGACGATACAGCATTCATTCTACAGGCGTTCAGGTAATCCTAGCGAAAGATGAGGAAGATATATGTCGAAAGCTAAAGGAAGAGTTTCAAGTAAGGTGCCAGAAATTAACAACGAGATATCGAAATACTTGATCGTGGGGAAAGAAGAGAATCTAAAAATTGTCATTTTGAATATTGAAATTTTTGGAGGGTAAGCACATTCTCAAATACATTGGTATAATCCTGACTTCAGGCAACAGAAATTCGTTGGATACAGAGCTTAAGTTTGAGAAGTCGAGGACTGTACTTAGAAAACTACATCCTGTGCTGTGGACAAACACTATAAGTCCAACAGCGAAACAAATGGTATACAGAACGTTCCTGGAGAGAATACTGAGATATGGGGCCGAAGTATGAACCTTATCATCACTGGAAAGGGAGAAGAAGAACATCTAGGAAATGATACGCTGGAGGAGAGCATATCAATGAACAATCATGGACAGAATACCAAACAGCAAACTAACAATAAGTGAGATTCTAGGAGCATACCATGAAATAATAGAAAGAAAGCAGCTTAAATGGTTTGGTCATCTCTTGGGAATGAGCCATCACAGAATACCCCAAAAAATATGGGAGTGAATGGTCTCCATATCAGCGGAGAAAACGAGGCAGACCACGAAAATCAGGGTACAACATACGACTGAGAAGCATGGAAATTGGGATGCAGTAAACGACAAAAGTTGTAAATAACTTGTAATATAAATATAGTTGAAAGATTTTTATCTCCTTCTAATATGAAATTTCTTGAAGGTACATTTTGGCATATCTCCTTTTTTTTCATCTCCATATTTATTAATTTATTAATTGTTTTTCATATCCAAAGTTTATTAAGACATAGATGATATTCTTTCATGAAAGAAAATCATAGAACTCAATTTCTTTCAGTTTGTTAAGTACATTTTAATAATTTTTAACTTTGCCACCTTAAAATGTCAAATTTCCTGCAGATGTATAAAAAATTATAATTTTGAACCATACACAACAATAGGGACCTCTTAAGAATTCTATTTTGTTTTCATCCCCCTGATTTCATAGTTATTCTAATTCTTAAAAACATGTCATTCTCGGCCATTTTGTAAAATAATTATAAGATTATAAATTAATTATAAGACAGTTAACTTTTTCAACTCCAACTGCCAACGAATATAAAAATATTTTAAGATTTTAAACCCTTATGAATAACGAAATCATTTTAACTTATCCGCTAATTTTTATTCGTTCCAACGACTTGATTATTAATGTTAATCTTCACTGTTAATTATTGGAACGACTAGTTGCACTTTCATTGTTTAAAATAAAATTTGAATTTCTTTCATATTCCCTCCGACAAAATTCCAGAAGATAAAAAATTTACTTCATTGGAACCGTAGAAAACCGGAAATATTTTAGCACATCTGCCAGTTTGTTTTTCATCCCCATGTTTTCTTGGTTCTTGCAATTATTAGTGAAAAGGAAAAAGAGACCCGCTTAGAAAGAGATAAAATTTTAGGGTGTTATTTGGAACAGTTCAGCTTGAGTGTGTCACGTGTGGCCCAGTGTGCGACACCGATGAGTGAACACCTGGTGGTGGTACCGTTTGTGCATGTATGCCCTTCACCCTTGATTCAGATCCGCTGGGCACGGGGCACGAGGCATATGCAGCATATGGCACATATCGCCAAATGAATACATGCTCGTAACTGGCAGCAGTTTGCTGAATGATGAGCACGACTGAGTGAATGAAAGGCTGTAAGAAGAATGTACGATACGGCACCGTTTCGAGAGCATATGGCGCATTCGTTAGGTATCCCTATTCTTAATCCGCATACATCTTTCGGTTTTGTAGGGATTCAGATGATAATATCGAAGGTTATGAAAGGAAATCTTTCGCACATTTGAAATTTGTTTACGCCTTTGAAGTTTGTAACCGATAGTATGGCTACTGTAACTGAAAGTGCAATTGTTTCACAGCCAAATGTTTGTGAAGATTAGAGATTAGCCGCTTCTTATCCGAGTATTATTTTTGGACAGTTACAGAAAAACCAGTAGCTAAAACCGCGGATTATCAACATAAATCCCGCAACTTATTTTTATAGTTTTGTATATACCAAAAATATAAATAGTGTTTCACACCCAAATGTTTCTGGAGATGAAAGATTAGTCTAAACTTATCTGCATATTACTTATCGAGTATTACAGAGAAAACAGTAGTTAAAACCGCAGATTATCACGAGTTATCCGTCGACGTGTTTTTGATGTTTGAAATGCACTAAATATTAGGTAGATTTTGTAAAAGAACTAAATTTCTAACGTAAATTAAAACATGATGCCTTCACAGGCCCAAAATATTTAAATAATAATGATTGTTAATTGTTACATCAATTAAAAGCACACAGATTAATTAATCATGTAAAACGTTAATTTTAGAATAAATTAAATTTATAGTTCGAAATATTTTTAAAATGTTATAATTTTTGTTTGTTTGATTTTACCGACCACCGACTGCTACGGTCATTAACTCTATTCAATTCTTTTTCAATGTAATTAGTCATATTAGAGGCTAACATTATCGATACGAAGAAGAATTCATTTTAATATGCATCCCCAATGAGAATCGAACCCGGGACTTCATGGATAGTCGTCATCGACCATACCACAGCGCCACTTAGCTGTTATAATTATTTTTCTGATCGTCAATTGTAAGTAATCCAAATGTTTCTGCATATTTATGATTAGCCTAAACTTATCTGCACATTACTTATCGCGTTTTGCAGAGAAAAGTAGTAGCTAAAACCGCAGATTATCAAGGGTTATTCCTTTTATTTTTGCCTAAATCTACCCTCTATGTTTCTAAGATAAAATAAAACATATGTAACATAAAAGAAAACATATACAAGGCTCAATATATATTTTTAAAAACGTATGATTGTTAATTGATTGTTAATTATGCTTACCGACACAATACTTATATGTTAGTTCAAAGAAAAACTCTTAAGACCTTAGATTTATGAAGAAATATCACACGACTATATTTTTACTGCTTTAAATACCAAAAATGCAAATATTTCTTAAATGCTCTAAATAATATATTACGGCATAACTACGCATAAGGCTCAAAAAATATGCAAAGTCAAAATTATTAAGAATTACCCGAGTTAAAAGTTTCAAATTTGAAATCCTCAAAGATTGCTGTAAATGCACGTATGTAATTGACAATTGAAATGAACATCAACATAAAGGCGTAATTGTTTCACAACCAAACGTTTTAAAAGATTAAAGTTAAACGTTTCACATTATTTCTAATCGATTATAAACTATGTTTGTCCCCGATACCAAGCAGTACAGACAATTGGGATGAGACCTCAAGAATTTTCCGTTGTAGGCAAGATTCCGTATACCGAAAATTTCATATACGCTCACGTTTCACTGTGTATATTCGTAGATTTTAAAATCTACCAACTCAGATTCGTAAAATAGAAGAAATCTATACATTGTAAAACTTTCTAACATAAAACACAAGCTAATAATCTACTAATAAGGATCAATAAATTTACACAACCCAAAATTAATTAATTATTACTTAAATTGAAAGCAACACAGGCTAATTAATAACGAAGTTTATACTTTTAGTAAGCATTACAATTTCAACGGATACTGGGCTTGAAACGAAACTCAAAGAATTAGAACAGGAAACGTCAAGAAATCTTCATAATTAATAATGAAAATTCTTGTTTCTACCCGAAAAAATACGAAATTTCGAGATTGGAAGTCGATATATTGATATACTCAATAAAGTTGAAGTATTGTGAGATTAACATGATTGACCTTCATGTTGACAAGAGTGCTAGTGACACAAATTTGGTCAAATTAGTTGTTTTCAGCGGTATCTCGTCTTTTAATCGAACGATTAGTCCATCTATAAACTTCAATTAATAGCCCAAGGTGAATATTTATCATCTAATCAAACATGGTTATACATCATCCAAGCTTTTGATAAAAAAGATTGCGATTAAGATAAAAATAAAATTTTATAGAATAGGTCACGGAGTTTTATCTCGATTTATTCTCGTTTATAGCTAAAGATTTGCAAATCTATAGATTAACAAGAATTAATATATTTCTTGAAAAACAAAAGAAACAAGATAAACAAAGAAAGGTATATGGAGATAGTGAATACGATGATTCAATAATTCTCTGAACAATTTTCTCTTGTATTCGTCACCAGTCATTATATTTAGATTTATGCCGATACTTCCAAGGAATATTAAAAATCAATTAATAGAGGTGGAAATGCATTGTCGATGGTATTCTGCAGCTGCAACCACAATGATTCGAAACTTTGGTATTTTCTCTTCTTAAGGTACATGACTAAGAGTCCAGCAATCTATTTCATGACTCAATATTCAATATATCAAATTTTGTGCAACTATTAACGTCAATATTTGATAGCTTATAGTCGAAAATATAAGAATTAACTTAAATGGAATAATGTATAAATCAGGTTATGTTTATAATTAAAAGTATATACGTATTATTCCGACAGAGTTTAAGTTCAATGGCGTAAAACTTTTCTTTTCAATACGTCTAGCACGGTATCGCTAATTTGTTTGCCAAACGTCAAACTTGTAAAACAATAATTTGACATGCGTTGCTCTCGACGTGATTTAGTATCATATTGTTTCTGTTTTTCTTGTTAGCCGGTAGTTCGAAGTTTATTATTTCCTGTTCGTGTTCAGTTGTTTCAACGACGCGTTGTCAGTGATTCACGCATGGCAAATCACACACGTTTTTGCAACTCATCTAATTTCGCATTGAATTTATTTTAATTCTTAATGAACTATAATAACTTCAAACTTGAAAACATATATTCTTATACTTCAATAGTATGTTGTATTTTTGCGTGTTATTAAGTTAACTTAATGTTAGCAAGTTATAATTTTTGAGATGTGATATTTTAGAGTTTATGTAAGCAGAATTCCGCGGAAGATGATTCGACGGTGCGCGATTTCATGTATTGCGAATCAACACGGATCAACGTCGGATGCTATGAAGGTCGATACAATTATTCATGATTCATGGTATTAGCTGCTGGTTTCTGTGAAAATAAGGTGATTTACGTCTTGTATTTCCAACTAACGCAGAAAATATTTGTGTAAGCATTGTTTTACAAGTTCACAAGTATTCACAAGTATTATGATCAGTATTATTCTGAAGCTTAACTTGTTTGAGGAAAAGTTTTAGTCCCACAAAGTTTTTTATTTGGTAATAACTCTGATGAGTCCAAAAAAATCCCTTAATATACGCGATTCAGATTTTGATTATCGCGTTTTTTTTTCGTTCGCCTGTGCGCCTTTTGTTTTCTTTGCCTGTCTACAACAACAATCATTGAAGCAAGAAGTCTGATTTACTTATTATTTGCATTTCGCATTTGTATTGAATTACTATTTTTAAATGAATGTCTTAATTAATTACGATTTTTAAATAATTAATATAAAATAAAAAAATGCAAATTCAAAGAAGCGGCTTCGGTGTTCGGACGGGGTTCGATTTCCCGAGACGGGCAATCCTTAGGGTGAATTATTATTAGTAATTCACCCACATTCAACTCACAACATTCAACACATAACTTTCAACAGACAACAACTCAACAAACAAAAAATTGTAAAATATACACAAATAATTTGTAAAAACCCGACGGAAAATACACAATGTTGATACCCATTATAATAAATACAATTAATGTATATATTTTAATGGCTATCAACTCTTAGGTTTTTCCGCCGTGTTTGTACATATATATTTGTATGTTTACAATTTGTGTTGTTTTTGTGGTGTAGTAGCTGCTG